>SKCR01035838.1:0-270760 GCA_019454045.1 Zanthoxylum bungeanum
GACCTTGGCCGAAAACCAGCATCCACAATGATCGGATGATGAAATTGATTCTGTTTTCTTTCATATTCGGAGGGTAAGTTCACGATATCGCACTCTACATTTCCACTAGTATTGATTTCAGTTTTAGACTCTATTTTATTGATACTTGAGATACCCACTTATAAATACATATTATTATTGGTAGCCAATATTGTTGAGATTCTTGATATTGCGAACCTCTAATATTACATAGAGAAAAACTTGTGTTGTAATCCCATTAATTGCTAGTGGAAGTTTATATCGGAATACGGTCCCGTATTTTTTCCTGTAGGAAATTCTTCAATATATTTCATTAAGGGTAATTCTGTCATTTGGTTGGATTGGGTGCTTGTGATGGGGTACAACCCTTTGGAGGGTTGCATCCCATCCCAAAGGGTGCCCTATTGGCACCCTTCCACGCCTTATATAAGAAGGCTTTATATCCAAAACATATAAAGAGAAAAAGATATCCGAATTTCTGGAAGAGACATTTTGTTTTCTTTGTTTTAGAGAGAGTTTCACCACATTTCCTAGTTCGAATACTTGTCAAGGAGTGCTCTTTGGATAAGAAGGAACCAAGTTATCCTGGGAGGACATTGGCCAATTGCGAATCCGTATAGCACCTGTGACGGGGCCAATAAGTTCTTAAGGACAGAGATATCTCGACTTGGATTGAATCTATAAACTTGATTTCCAGGTTTTTTTAAAGGTTTTTCTGTTTTTAGGGTTTCTTTCATCTAGATCTACTTTTGTTGTTTGATTTGTTTGTTTGCATGTTTATATTACTGTTTAATGACACCAATTCTACAACAAACTCAAGAACTTACTGTATCGTGTTATTAGATAGTAATTTGCATGTTAGGGTTTGAATATTTTCTGGAAAATACGAACTGTGCATGAAAAACCCGTAGGGCGTTCGAACATCTGACGCACGTGAAGGCTAAAAATTTGAATTTTCGTAAGAACGTTCGAACGCGTCTTCAAACGCAACTCGAACGCAAGCCTTCTGCCTTAGAACGTTCGAACGCGTCCTAAACGCAACTCAAACGTGAACTCTCTGGAATCATTCCGTTCGAACGCGTTCACGAACGCTATACGAACGTGAACTCTCTGGAATCATACCGTTCGAACGTGTTATCAAACGCTACTCGAACGTGAACTCTCTGGAAACACTTCGTTCGAACGCGTTATCAAACGCAACACGAACGCACACACACTGGACAGTCTCGTTCGAACGTAGATACGAACGTGACACTAACGACTTTGTCCTGTAAGTATCATAAATTGCAAACTTTAATTAATATTAACTTGGTTAGTCATATACTATAAACACATTAATCTTGGTAGTATAGATTTAAGTTATTATTAAGTTGTTCAATTATCACAAGCATACACATAGTGATAAAGTTGAAATTGATTGGTTGTTGCATAATTGGTTGAGAATTTAAAGTGTAATAATACACAAGTAATTCCATCCAATCTTGATTGACATATATATCTACATTTATATATATCACTTTGAACAAGGTCATTCGTTGATCGTTGTGCAATTTGTCTTTCGTAGACTGATTGACCCTGTTGATTTCCAGTTACATATGGCTAGCGAAAATATCACGGTACCGGTCTCTCACGGAGAAAAACTGGAGAAATTTGGTGGGGCAAATTTCAAACAATGGCAGAGCAAGATGCTGTTCTACCTGACAACTCTCCAGTTGGCAAAATTCATCAAAGATCCTCCGGGTCTTGTGGAGGGTGAATCCGAATTGGCCAAGGAAGAGCGAGAACAGACTTGGATGTCTGGAGACTTCCTATGCAAGAACTACCTTTTGGGTGGTCTTGACAATACCCTGTACAATGTGTACCAAGGCATGACTTCTGCGAAGATTCTCTGGGAATCTCTCGAGAAGAAGTATAAAACTGAAGATGCCGGACAAAAGAAATTTGTTATGGGTAGGTTCCTGGACTACAAGATGGTAGATTCAAGGACGGTGATGTCTCAGTTGGGTGAACTGCAATTGATCATTCATGAAATACTGGATGAGGGAATGAAACTTTGTGAGACGTTTCAAATTGCCGCCATAATTGAAAAGTTGCCTCCATCATGGAAGGACTTCAGGAGCTATCTGAAACACAAAAAGAAGCAGATGAGCCTTGAAGACCTCAGTGTTCGATTGAGAATCGAGGAGGACAAAAGGATGTCCGAGAAGGCCAGCTACAAGACTCTGGAGTCTAAGGCCAACATCATTGAAGGTGTAAAGGGTAGCAAAAAGAGAAAGAACAGTGGAGCTGACTCTGGGAACAAGAAGTTCAAGGGAAAATGCTACAACTGTGGAAAGAGCGGTCATATGTCAAAGGACTGCAGGAACAAGAAGTCTTAGGACAAGGGCAAGAAAAAGAAATATGAGGCCCATGTTACTGAAGGCGAGCAGCTGACTGATGATATCTCAGAGATGGAACTATCAGCAGTGGTAACCGAAGCCAACATAGTTGGGAATCCGAGAGAATGGTGGGTAGACACTGGGGCTACTCGTCATATATGTGCAGACAGTAAGATGTTTTCCATGTACCAGAAGGTCGATGGCGGCAATCATCTGACAATGGGAAACTCGTCTACCTCTCATGTGGTTGGACAAGGCACAGTGGTTCTGAAGATGACATCCGAAAAGGAGCTAACATTGAAGAATGTACTGCACGTTCCAGATATTCGGAAGAACTTGGTCTCGGGCTATCTTCTTAGTAAGGCTGGTTTTAAGCTTGTTTTTGTTTCTGACAAGTTTGTATTGACTAAGAATGATATGTATGTAGGAAAAAGGATACCTAACTGAGGGCCTTTTCAAGCTAAATGTAATGACTGTTAACCGTGCTATTAATAAAGCTAGTTCGTCTGATTATATTATTGTGTCACAAAATGTATGGCATGGGAGGTTAGGACATGTTAATTATGATACCATGCGTAAATTAATTAACATGGACCTCATACCTAAATTTGCAATTGATAGCCAACATAAGTGTGAAGCATGTGTTGAAGCAAAAATGCATCGCACATCATTTCATTCTATAGAACGCAGTTCTAAACCGCTAGAACTTGTACATACCGATGTATGTGACTTGAATATTGTGCAAACAAGAGGCGGTAAAAAGTACTTTGTCACTTTTATCGATGACAGCACAAGATTCTGTTATGTGTACTTACTGAGAAGCAAAGCTGAAGAAATTGAGAGCTTCGTGCACTATAAGAACGAAGTTGAAAACCAACTTGGCCAGAAAATCAAAAGAATCAGGAGTGATAGAGGCGGTGAATACGTTTCACCATTCGGTGAATATTGTTCTGTGCATGAAATTATTCACGAGACCACTGCTCCTTACTCTCCTCAACAGAACGGAATTGCGGAGCGCAAAAACCGAACGTTGAAGGAAATGATGAATGCCATGTTGACAAGTTCGGGTCTACCCCAGAACTTGTGGGGGGAAGCCTTGCTTTCCGCGAACTACGTTCTGAACAAGCTTCCTCACAGAAGACTAGACAAGACACCATATGAATTGTGGAAAGGTTTCGTACCTTCCTACAAATACCTCAAAGTGTGGGGGTGTCTTGCAAAAGTAATGGTTCCTAAACCTAAGAAGGTTAGAATATGACCCAAAACTGTTGACTGTGTATTCATTGGATATGCTCACAATAGTAGTGCGTATCGATTCTTAGTACACAAGTCGGAGATTCCTGACATCAATCCAAATATGATTGAGTCAAGGAATGTGATATTTTTTGAAGAGACGTTTCCTTGTAAGGAAAGACTAATAACTGGGTCTCTCAAAAGAACAGTTGATACTGTCAAGGACAGTGATCAAGTTGACCAAGAATCAGATCAACGTGTAAATGCTGAGACAATCGAGCCTAGACGTAGCAAAAGAGCTAGAACGTCTAAGTCATTTGGTCCCGATTAAAGCTGTACATACTTGTTATAAAATGAGCCTCAAAGTTATAAAGAAGCTGTGGCTTCTCCGGAGGCACCTCTTTGGAAAGAGGCTATTAACAGTGAGATTGACTTAATCCTACAGAACCATACTTGGGAGTTGGTTGATCTTCCGCCAGGTTGTAAGCCGCTGGGCTACAATGGATATTCAAAAGGAAGATGAAAACGGATGGATCAATAGATAAGTATAAGGCAAGACTTGTCATAAAAGGTTATAGACAAAAGGAAGGCCTTGATTACTTTGACACATATTCACCGGTGACTCGCATCACATCGATAAGAATGCTCATAGCCATAGCAACTATATTTGGTCTTGAAATACATCAAATGGATGTAAAGATGGCATTCTTGAATGGTGAATTGGATGAAGAGATTTACATGGAACAACCAGAAGGGTTTAGTGTTCCTGGACAAAAACAGAAGGTGTGCAAACTTGTAAAATCCTTGTACGGATTAAAACAAGCACTGAAACAATGGCATGAGAAATTTGACAAAGAAATGTTGTCAAATGGGTTTAAAACCAATGAGTGTGATAAGTGTGTGTACACCAAATCAACTCAAAAAGGATATGTCATTATGTGTCTCTATGTAGACGATATGCTGATAATTGGTAGTAATCATGGAATGATTCAGTCTACCAAAAACGTGTTATCCAGCAGATTTGATATGAAAGATATGGGGATAGCTGATGTGATCCTAGGAATAAAGATTTCTAGGACATCAGACGGATATATATTATCACAGACTCATTATATTGAGAAGATACTCGATAAATATATCAAAGGGGATCTAAATGTGGCTAGAACCCCTGTAGACCCAACTCTTCATTTATCAAATAATACTGGTTCAAACATATCGCAACTAGAGTATTCGAATCATCGGAAGTCTGATGTATCTCACGAATTGCACACGACCTGATATCGCTCAAGCTGTGAATCGGCTTAGCAGATATACGAGCAATCCAGGACACAACCACTGGAAAGCCATAGTAAGAGTTTTGAGATATCTGAGAGAAACTTCAAAATATGGGCTACATTACGAGAGATATCCTGCTGTACTAGAGGGTTACAGCGATGCTAACTGGATATCTGATACGGTGGATTCCAAATCCACGAGTGGATTTGTTTTCACACTTGGTAATGCAGCTGTGTCATGGAAATCCTTGAGGCAAACGTGTATTGCCCGGTCTACTATGGAATCAGAATTCATAGCGTTAGACAAAACTGCGGAAGAAGCAGAATGGCTTAGAAACTTCCTGGAGGATATTCCTAGTTGGCCCAAACCGGTGCCAGCAATAAGCATACATTGTGACAGCCAATCGGCTATTGGGAGAGCCCAAAATACAATGTATAATGGTAAGTTTCGACACATACGTCGGAGACATAATACCATACGTCAACTGCTCTCAAGTGGCATAATAACGATCGATTATGTCAGGTCGAAGGAAAACCTAGCGGATCCATTAACTAAAGGTTTACCTCGAGAGCAAGTTGAGAAGTCATCGAGGGGAATGGGCTTGAAGCCTATAATCTAAGAATTGTCACTGTGGAAACCCAACCTAGTTGATTGGAGATCCCAATATCTAGGTTCAAAAGGGACAACAGAAACTTTGTGCAATTCAAAACAAGCACTGAAGAGTTTCGTACTCTTTCCCATTCCGATAATGACGCTGAGTGCTGTCTGTCATTGGTTAGGATAAGTTAAGGCTTTTAATGATCACTATAAGATGAGTCCTAATGGGGGTAAAGACAGATTACCTCTTCATAGCAGATCACCTATTTCAAGTAAGAAGTGAGGCCGCTTCCATGGGAACCTTTAAAGGCGGGTTACCCTAAAGTGCTTGATGAATCCAGGACCGTTGTTCAGGGCCAAAATGAACACAACAGTAGAACGGGAAAATGGTCGAATTAAAGCTGTGTGTTGGCAATTGTCTTGGTTTACACCAACGGCAGAACAGTTCAAGACTATGGGTCACTGGTTTGCCAAGTAAATCCGATTGTCACTCACTAGGAAAGGTTCAAGGCGAAAGCTACCTATTTCGATGCAGCTTTAGTTCATGATAACTCTCTCAAGTGTCTCCATGAATATTTGAAGAATTGTGGGGGATTGTAGGAAATTCTTCAATATATTCATTAAGGGTAATTCTGTCATTTGGTTGGATTGGGTGCTTGTGAGGGGGTACAACCCTTTGGAGGGTTGCATCTCATCCCAAAGGGTGCCCTATTGGCACCCTTCCATGCCTTATATAAGAAGGCTTTATATCCAAAACATATAAAGAGAAAAAGATATCTGAATTTCTGGAAGAGACATTTTGTTTTCTTTGTTTTAGAGAGAGTTTCACCACATTCCTAGTTCGAATACTTGTCAAGGAGTGCTCTTTGGATAAGAAGGAACCAAGTTATCCTGGGAGGACATTGGCCAATTGCGAATCCGTATAGCACCTGTGACGGGGCCAATAAGTTCTTAAGGACAGAGATATCTCGACTTGGATTGAATTTATAAACTTGATTTCCATGTTTTGTTTTAAAGGTTTTTCTGTTTTTAGGGTTTCTTGCATGTAGATCTACTTTTGTTGTTTAATCTGTTTGTTTGCATGTTTATATTACTGTTTAATGACACCAATTCTACAACATTTCCCAGATTTGGGTTTTCCACATAAAAATCCGGTGTTTCCTTTTTTGTGATTGCTTGTGTTTATTTATTGCTTTATTTGTGATTGTTTAGTTTTCGGTAATTTATTTTTGACACATATTTCATTTTAATCATACAAAGAGTGAAAAAATTATTTCCGCTTGATTGTTGTAGTGAGTCTATTTCCCAACACAATATATCCTTTTTATTATTAGTAAAAATCATCCTCAATGGCTCATTCACATCAACGTTTCTTGCTTAAAAAAATAAACTCTGGACTGGAAACTTATAATATTGGGAGAAAACCTACCCCGATTTGTTCGTAGTGATTTATTTTCAGCAATAAATTTGGTGCACTTTAATACTTATTAATTAACTATCGTATTCTTATTTAAATTTATTATGGAAGGCTTACAAGTGACACAAAGTTATTATCCTATGGTGAATTAATTCTTGGAGGCAGAGGCGCAGAGCACCTCTCTGAGCATGAATCCACGCAGCGTTCCACTTCCTCTTCAGCTGAAATCGAAAATCAGCAAATAAATTAAACGAAAATCAGCAAATAAATTATTATCAGCAAATAAATTATAAGTTTATTATTTGAGAGAGATATGCGTAGCGTAAAGATTAAGAGTTAAGTTATTATATGTTTGGTCATGGAACATCAGAATTTTTTTCAACCCCCACTTATGATGGAAACCTAATGCACTTAAGTATGACCTTCATTATTAATTTGAGAGAGACATGGAATTGAGATTTGCTTAGTGAGCAAAATTAATTACCAGGATTCTCTTTGGTGCTAAAATGGGTACAAGAAGAAGAAGCACAATCAAGCAAGCAAAGTTTTTTGGCTTCATCGACGTGATTCCTTGAAGAATCATCAGCTGGAAACACGCAGTCACCCAAGCACAATACTGCACATCCAGGGAAATGTTTGCTGGATACAAGACATGATAAGAAGCAATTACTGTAGCAATCTTTGAAAGAGGCTTTTGACTCCCCAACAAGAAGCCCAAGAACTAAACAAACAATCCAAACATTTGTGCTTTTCTCCATTTTCTGTCTTAATATTTTTTTTCAATGGGTTGAATTGCATCCATCTAAGCTCTAAGAATTTGGGTTTATATATAGGGATTTTTAAGAGAAAGAGTGAGCTGTTATGCTTCAAACTCTTGTCCATATTTTTAATGCGGAAGTTAGGGTACATGTATAACCCATGATTAACAACAAATTACCCTATGCCATTAATTACAGTTCAAAGAAAAAAATGGAATCAGGATTCTCTCATGGTCGCGTAAATCTTTCAAAGGTCATGCACTTTTGAATCATGAGGGACTTTGATTCATTGATGATATGAATTTTATATTTACCAAATTGTGATTTATAGTTATCGAATCAGACTTTACATATAATTAAATATTAATTGTTCATTACTAGATGATAGGAAAACATGATTGATGATCGATTAAACCATATAACTTTCGAATACTATTAAATGATTCATTACTGTAAAAGGTGGGAGAATTTAATAATCCTAATATTATATTTCGATCTGTTAAACCGTGTAGCTTTAAGAATACTTTTTATCAGAGAAAGGGAAACAACCCAACAACCCCCGATATTACTGTATTTTGTCTATGGTTATAATCTTTTTTTTAAATAAGAATTATATAGAATCGCGTATGTAATCCATTTCGTTTTGGGAAAAATTATTCCTCGAACAAACCTCCCACATGTAGTGAATTTGTTTGGCGAGTTGGGAACTAAATCAATCTTGGCAGACAAACAAGAATAGATGATTTAACGTGGTTCGACGGAATGGATCCAACTTACGTCCACAGATGCAAAAGAAGCAAAATCTTTTATTAGGAGCTCGAGTCAGACCAATCTGCTCTTTCTCTCTTACTTAAGCTTTTTTTTTTCCTCTCTTTTACAAGTTATAAGAATGATCGGAATCAAATTAACCAACTCCTTACAATGAGTTCTCAACCCCTTAATATAGTACACCTAAACCCACTATTTTGCCAACTCGTGACGTCAGTCACGTTACTAAGTTATCATTGCGTAGGTTTTCTTCCCCAATCAAGCTACAAGTAGTAGTTCTGCCATCTGACACAACCACTATCTGCCATATGAATCTCATTAATTCACTTTTTTTGGTAACTGCTACACACTCTGCCCATGTGCCAACCCGTATTCTAACCACTCATGCGGTTTTGTGTGTCAGTGGGTAAGCCTAAGACTCTCTTCCATCCCATCAGCCGCTGGCCTACTCCTATCTTATCAGCCCTTAGGATGTTCAAACTTTCGTTTAGGGCTTACATCATACGTCAATGAGCATAATATTGCAACTCCGACCTACGTCCTCGGGTCGGTACATCAAGTCAAGTGACGTCCTTCATCGCATCTGCTACCAGGTCGGATTGGTAGAAATGTCTTTACTTCCCTCACATTCTCTTCAAAAAGGGCCAAGCCAACATTAAACTCCCCCTTGGTCGCATCAACATTGCCTCGGCGGAACGAATACAGCCCTAAGGAATCATATTTCTTTTCAAGACTTAACCGCGAGGGAATATTTTCAACCTCTGGTAATAGCTATGGTGACTGGAAATTGCGTCCCACTTCAAGTCATCCATCAAAACAAAAACCAAGACAAAAACAAGACAAGTACAACGGAGGTGACGTGTCACATACCCCTTATTGACCCAAAAGAAACAACAAGGGAGCCTGAGAGAGCGTTCTACCCCATGTCACCCAAAATAATAATTTTGAACCTTACAGTCTAACGTCTCGGAGAACCGAGCTACGAATCGAGGGGACGACCAACGCCATGAGATTTTTCCCATGCTAGGCAGGCCCCGAGTCTGCAAATGCCACAAAGACCCTCAGCCTTTCCTCGTGCTATGCTCCTACAGATCCGAAATAGGATGGACAACGCCAGATGGGTATTCTCCCTCCCTGTGCTAGGTATATCCCAAGGTTACAAACGCCACAGAGGCTCTCAGACCTTCCCCGTGCTATGTACCTCCCGAGGCTACAAACGCCATGGAGTCTCATGAGCCTTCCTCGTGCTATGCACCTTTAATACTGTGGAGCAAATGACGTGGGGGAATTATCCCTCTCCAAGCTATACAAACCCATAGATACCGTAGTATCGAAGCCATTCATTATCCATACGTGTTATGATTACCTTGAGGCACCAAACGCCATGTCGACTTGTTCGTCGAGCGTGTTATAGATACCCGAGGCGCCAAACGTCATGCAGGTTTTTATGTTATACTCCTCAAAGTTGCAAGTCATTGGGTGTTAACGTTCCAGACCGGGGGTTTGATAATGACACTAGGGATTGGCATGCCACGGGGGTGCACACTTTTCCCACATGTCTTGCATCCCTTCATGTGTTCTGAACCACAAGTATCTTATAAGAATATTAAACATGTCTTTCCCACTCAAATAATAAACAAACATAGATGAACAAGTTTTTATTTAAGAAATGAAAAGTCTTATTCATATTCATGGAATCTATTGCCCATCTTACAACTCTTTGAGAGTCATTCTAAAAGAGGATCTATTGAAAACATTTCCTTCGTATCTCTTAAAAATTCTTAACAATGTTCTTTTGTACCGAGCTCTTTGGAGAACCAGAAGATTGGCATGTTGAACAACATCCATAATTTCTCCATGAGAAACTTGTTCAACGTTAGCATCAAAGGTTGAGAGAAACCCATAAATCTCCAACTCTTGACATTGCATTTCATTCAACAACTCAATCCTAGATGTTTCACCCTTCATATTATAACGAGCTTGGAAAGTGGCTAAATGAGCATAATAAACAGAAGGCACTATGGAAACTGATCAAGTACACTTGGCATATTGGCTCTCCCACTATTTCATTACAGCTATCGCTATCGGCGCTGGTAGGCCTTCATAGTTGTCTGTGCTATGCACCCATTCAGGTAATCGTTCCTCACCAAGTCATCCACCTGCTCCTGTAGGTCTCTACATCTTTTTGTGGTATATCCCCTCACATTATGGTGCACACAATAAGTCTTGTTGTCTCGCTTCTCAATCGGAAACCTTCTCGGGTCAGGCTCCGTCAATAGGCTTTTATCTTGGATTTCTCGAGCTATTTGGGACAGTGGTCTGTTCAAGGGGTGTACATTATCCCTCCGGCAACATGTGCGACCTGGACATGTGGCCTTCTCTCGTGCATTAGATATTCTGAGGCATAGGCCTAAACTCTTTGCCTCGAGAACGGTCTCCTCAGGTCTATGCCCACATCCTGCTAATTTTCCAGCCTGGGTGATCTCTGCTTCTGAACAGTCCCCCCGGGCGATCATCTCTTATTCCTCCATTAATACAAACTTCCTCGCTAGCTACAATGTTGCGGCATAGTCTGATATCTCATGAATCCTATGGTGGGACCATGATCTCCCGATATTGAGGGCTCATTTAAAATTTTCCAGTACCTCTGGGGACTCATACGCCATGACCTCTAGTATTAGGCCTTGGTACCTATCGACAAAGCTTTTCAAAGACTCATTGTCTCTCTACTTCATCAACCTCAATGAACCTACCATCTTCATTGGTACACATACCCATTTGAAATGACATACAAAGGACTTCCTCAGTTGGGAGAAGCTGCTGACACTTCCCGGGGTCAAGTTTATGAACCACAAGCTGGCTGATCCTTTCATAGTCAATGGGAATACCTTACAGATGGCCTCCCCTGCCATTCCTTGAATCTCTATCAACAAGACAAACTTCTCGACATGGGACTTGGGGTCTGTGTTGCCCTTGTAAATATCCATCGTGGGAATCGAAAATCTCCTTGGAAACTCCATTGTCAACACTTCCTTTATGAAATGGGATGTTATCTCCACATCTCGGTCGATTCGAGTTCCCTCTTTCACATTTTTCTCCCACTTTTTCATCTCCGTCTGGAACTAACTCCTCATTTGGCTCTCGGAGTTGTTGTGCTTGCGCCCAAAGGCCTCTTAACCCCCTCCACTACGAGAGTGGTACCTTCCACAACTTGGTACCTCGCACCTCTCTTCCGGGCACCGTACCTGATAACTCTCTCCGAATCATGGGCTGTTGTTAAATGATTCCGGGGTTTGCCTGCCTTCTTTTTTTTCTTCCCACGGCTCCCCGGGTTGTATGGAATTGGTGACGACCATGGATTGCATTCTCTGGGTGTTATTCTTCTTATTTCTGTGATCTCCATCTACTTCGGTGATCATTTTTCCCCTTACTATCTATTCTCTCATTCCGCTAGGGCCTTCTTCCCCTATCTCCCATTCTTCTACTCTAACTTCTCAATCTTCTCCAACATAGCCTTCATGAAGGTTTGAGTCATTTCCCTCTCCCTTCGAGCACTCTCTCCCTCATTCCGCAGGGTTTCTTCCATTTTCTCAATCCACTTTGTCGTGGAAGCCTATGAATTTCTGTGGTTTCCGTCTTCTGTTATCGTCTTAGTGTGTTTGCCGCTATTCGTACCAGTTCCCAACAGACGGCGCCAACTGTTGATGACTATTTTTCATTCCAGGGGTGATTCGGGAAAAACCACTATTCGAACAAACCTCCTCCAAACAGTGAATTTATTTGGTGAGTTTAAAACCAAATCAAACTTGGCAGACAAATAAGGAAACACACAGATAAGAATATAGGATTTAACGTTGTTCAACGGAATGGATCCAACCTACGTCCACAGATGCATAAGAAGCAAAATCTTTAATTAGGAGCTCGGGTCAGATCGACCTACTCTTTCTCTCTTGCTTAAGCCTTTTTCTCTCTTTTAAAGTTATAAGGATGCTCAAAATCAAATTAACCAAACTCTTACAATGAGTTCTCAACCTCTTTATATAGTACGCCTAAAATTCACTATTCTCCCAACTCATGACACCAGCCTCGTTACCAAGTTATCATTGTGTAGACTCTCTTCCCTAATCAACCTATAAATAATAGCTCTGTCATATGACATAACCACTCTCCGTGAGCGACCGATATTATGATATTTTCATTAGTCATGTGTAACTGTGAGTAAAACAATTACAAATAAGTTTACAAAAGATAAATCACACAAAGATCATTTGTATGATCCTGTTTAAGTGTTACACTAAGAATCCAGTTGTTATTATTTTGGATAGTAGTACCAAATAACACAAGTACTTGAATTTGTGACTAAAATTTCTTATGATAAGTGAACAAAGGAAAATTCACAGATGACGAGGGGGACCGACGTAACCACTTAAATATCTGCCATCTTAGGCTCTTATAGCCTTGATGACATAATTTCTTTAATCAATTTCTCAATATAAAATCTTAGACATTCAATCTTAGTGTTACACTTCAATTCTCAAGTTCAAGTATAACAATTATATAAAGTATAAAGTCAATCAAGCTTGCAAGGAATTACTTGTGTATAACTCAGACCAAGTCTTTCGTGATACACTTTAAATTCTCAATCAAGTATGCAACAATCAATTAATAAGATTAAACAATTCTCAATTTTATCACATAGTGGACTAGGTGCATGCTGCATGCATGTGATAATTGAACACCCTAATATTTACTAAAGTCCATACTACCAAGTTGATAAAAGTTCAGTATATGATTTTTACTAAGTTAATATTACACTATGCATATATTCAACTTATGTCTATATTGCCAAAATTTTATAATTTAAATGTGTATTATACATGTCAAATATCTAGATACTAGATTGGTCTAAATCTGTGAATTTATGCAAATTAAATTATGTCTGCTATTTTATCAAAATTAATACAAATTTGAAAATTTCTCAAATACAACTTGTGTTAGTGTCACGTTCGTTCAACCGTTCGAACGAATCTTTCCAGAGACTTCACGTTCGTGTGACGTTTGATAATGCGTTCGTATGAATCTTTCCAAAGAGCTTGTGTTCGAGTGACGTCCATCACTATGTTCGAATGAAAATACGAAACATTGTGTGTTTCTTATACGTTCATCGGGTGTTCGAACGCCCTTACGTGAATTTCATGCGCATAATGCATTTTTCGGAGAAAAAGATGAACAATACATGTATAAATTAGAGTTAACAATACAAATAAATTAATAAGTTCTTAAGATTGTTGGACGGGATGTGTTATCTACCACTATTAACATGCATTATTCAATCAAAATCATCAAATAGAACCATGCAAAATTATAACTTGAACGCAAACAAAAGTGTTAGAAAAACCTGGAAAACACAATGTAGAAGATGATGAACTTGAACCAAGTCGAGAAAGTCTATGTCCTTAAAACCTTATTAGCCCAGCCTTGATGCACTACAGATCTCTTGTGGTTAACGTTCTCCCAGGATATATCATTGGTTGCTTCTTGTAAAATAGACACTCATTTCTTCAAGAACTTGAACTAGAAACATATGGTGGAAACTCTCTTTTACTTATGAAAACTTTAAACTCACTAATATGTTTAAGGATAAGTGAAGAAGAAATGAATTGAATGAATGAAAATTGAGGACCCAATAACCCATTTTTATAGATATAGAGGGGTTACCTTTATAAAGATATCTTTATGTCAAACTGTACATTGCTTTAAGGATAATAACCCTCCAAGGAACCATTTAAAACCAAAAGGGTCATGTCTTTAAATCTTTTCTCATTAAGAAACACATTCTTTCATTCCCTATAAAAATATAACAAGTATTTAGAAAATTTCCTACGACATTTACCTAAGTTGTATATGAAAATGATGTACCTACAATAATTTATAAATTATCACAACTTTTGAACCAAAATTCTGGTCGCGCAACTGTTCTTAGACTTCTTTCTTTCGTTAAGCTTCTTCTTTTCTTTCCTTCTACCATCTTTAATTTTCTTTGAGGTGTTCATAGCTAATTTGTTATTACATAAAATCTCCCGACTATATCCTTTCATTATTAATAAAAATCAACCTTAATGACTCATTCACATCAACGTCTGTTGTTTTTTTTTTTTAAAAAAATAATAATAATGATATAGAGGAAATTTACTTAAAATATTGGTGAAAATCTACCCCATTTGATCCGAAGGACGTTATAATTGGCCATTTATTTTTCAGCATAAAACCCAATTTAAAGATATTCGGAGATTTGATACACTATAATACTTGTTAGTTAACGAATCTATTTTATACATTTATTCTTTATTATTGTATTCTTATTTAAATTTATCTTGGAGGCTTGCAAGTGGTACAACATTATTATCCTATGATGGTGCTTAATTCTTGGAGTCGGTGCACCTCTCTGAGCATGAATCCACGCAGCGTTTCACTTCCTCTTCAGCTGAAAACAAAAATCAGCAAATAAATTACAAGTTTATTATTATTTGAGAGACATAATTAGCGCAATAATTAAATGTTAATTTATTATCCATTTTTTTTATGAGTTTAAACCTGAGCAACAACCTCTCTGTGATAAAAACATGATAAAATTACATATATCAAAACTTTTTCACCATACTAATAGCGGTAGAACTATACACTACGACCTATAATATTAATTAGAAAGAGGTATAGAATTGCGATTTGCTTATAGAGTTTAATTATAGATTACCAGGATTCTCTTTGGTGCTAAACTGGGTGCAAGAGGAAGAAGCACAATCAAGCATGCAGTGTTTTTTGGCTTCATCGACATGGTTCCTTGAAGAATCATCAGCTGGGAATTTGCAGTCACCCAAGCACAATACTGCACATCCAGGCCAATCTATGCCACTTCCAAGACATAAGAAGTAGCAATGCCTGTAGCAATTATCGAAAGAGGCTGTTGATTCCCCAACAAGTAGCCCTATAACCAAACAAACTATCAAAATATTTGAACATTCTCCATTCTTCTTTCTTTATTTTTCAATGGGTTGAATTTGAATTGCTTCTAAGCTCTAAGAATTATTAGGGTTTATATAGTTGTGCTTCAAACTCTTGTCCATATTTTAAAGCGGAAATTAGGTTACATGTATAGTCCATGACTAATACAACACCCGCAACAAATTGCTCTATGCTATTACGTACGGTTCAATGGAAAAAGAAAGAGATTAGGATGGAATGAAATATGTTGGTCATAAGCACGATCTCACATGGGTAAGATTTTCTATCCGACTTTTATGAATGTACATTTTTATGTGATGAACACTAAAATGTGCATATTTATTTAAAAAAATTAATCATTTTACACTTATAGTTTCATTAATCCCCTTAATTTAGCACATTTATGAAATAACAATTAAATTTTGTTTTATATATTTTTATTGTGATTTTTATTTATTATGTAGGTCAAATACTACTTTGAAAGTTTAACATGAAAAATGGATATGAAATATGAACTCTAAGACCTAGAAATCTAAAAAGAGCGTGATAGTTAGATTCAAATCGGACTTGGAAAACATTCATCATGTTTAGATTGACAATAAAATGAGTTTATAATGTATTAAGCCACACATGTATTAATAATGGGCGACTTGTGCGTTACCAGAGACCGACGGCTATCACGTTATTGGAGGTAGGTTCAGGATAAAAATCATGTTTAAGTATGTATGGACTCAAGAGGATTACTTTTTGGGCATTCGATAAATTTCTCGTATTTCCGATACATAAATTATTTTAAGATTCAATACGGACAGCTCTGGGTATTTGGACCGTAACTTTCTCATATGAACTCCGTTTTTGTAACATCCCAGATTTCTGGGACTGTTCTAGAAGATTCCCGGACTGACATTATAGTCTCGGATCAGGATAATAATAAAGAAATAAGAGTTCAAGCGATGTTATACGGGTTGGAATAATGTACTATGAATATTCGTCACGTTGGAAAACGTGTGGGATCAAAAGTCAGTTACGCGATTTTTACTATACGAGTAAAGTTTACTGTTTTGAACACAGAATTAGAAAACGAACTCCGATTGAGTTGATTCTTGAACCATCGAACTCGTTTTCCGAGACGAACAACTTTATGCTGAGCACTTTTCAAGAATCGCGTCCGAAAATGCGAAATTCCAGAAAGTTCCATGATAGGGGCTAAACTGCAAATATGCGGGGACCTTTATTATATTTTCCAGGATATTATATAAAGCCTCAAGGTTTTAGAAATCACAAATATTGCAAAACTTTCTCTCTTCCTCCACCCGACCCCTCATTCGCCACTTTGGGATTTTGGTGGCGTCGGCGACCAGGCGGCCACCTCCGGCCGGCGCGCCACCGCTGGAAGATGCACCGAAGTTCCCCCAACCTCCAGCTGCCGGCGGCCGGCCAAAGGACGCCGGAATTCGGCGAAATCACGTGAAGAAGGTCGTGCACGTGGGTTAGTCGATCGCGGCTCGTCGGTTCGTTTCACAGCCCGAGCCACCTACCAAATTGAAGCCCTCGACGAGTACTATGAGATGGTGGTGACAGTTTTCCCAACCCGTGCTTGGTGGCACGCAAAACAATGAAAGAAGATTTGGATGAATAGTGACCCACTGTGAACAGTAACTCCGATTGGAATTCCGATGACACCAGCGCGTTTGTATGGCCGTTGGGAGTCCGGATATGGCCTCGGAATTTCGGTACGACTCTCCGTTCAAATTTTGTTATTTTAAAGTAATAGTTCATAAAAGCATGACATGATTGCATTGAAAGATATATATGGTTAATATTGGTGCGTGGCATGTTTATATAGAAGTAACATTTTGTAAAATACTAGTGCATAATTACATGATTTTATTTAAAGGTATATATGATAATGATGATTATGAGTTGTATGTTTACTTAGAAAGAACATATTGAAATGATGCTAGAACATGATGATACGATAATATATGTATATATACATGGTTGGTGGCAGTGGATTAAATGTTTAACAGAAATAGAATTTTAGTATGACCGATTTGATGATATTTCAAGATAGTAAAAGAAAGAAAGTATATATAATTGTCTAATCTAGACTAGCTCAGAGTATACAGAAAGGTAGAGAGAAGAATCAGAGTAGCACAGCAGAAGTGTAATGGACCTTAGTCTGTTAGTTAGTAAAGTAGAATTTGATGGATTAATATGGATTGAAGTAAACAGAAGTTAAAGTATGTATGTGTGTGTTCAGACAAAAGGATCAGTAACAAGCAGTATGGTAATTAAACGGATAAAAGTTATATGGTTAAATCAGACTTGTAAATATTTACATGGTTACTTACTGAGTCATTATGACTCACACCACAACAGTATGTTAGTTTTGCAGGTCAGTAGCTGACATACTTGGCCAGCATGTTTTCAGTGAAGACTTTGAAGGCATTGGATCGCCCCAATTGCAGTCAAGAGAGTTTTTGAGTCCTGGGTCGAGTTATGGGTCCTCACGGCCATTTGTTTTGTATTTGCATTTGTATCTTATAAGCAAGGGTTATGTAATAGCATAGTTTTATTTTGAGCACTGGCGTAGGCCAAGTATTTACATTTTGTTCATTGAGTTCAGGCCTGAGGCCTTGATGATGATTGCATATTTGTTGAGTTGCATAAGCAGTTTGTCTCATGGTGCTGGCTATAAGCTAGGTTGCATGATGTTCTGCATACATCATGCCGAAATTTTGTTAGAATCAGAGGCTTATGGAGATGGGTTTCCCTGTCTCCTGCCGGTTGTTGGGGTCAAATCAGAGAGGCGCAGCGGAAGGAAGGCGCGGTTCGGGCGAAATCGTAGTTTAAAATTTTTAAACTTACGAATAAATTATTCAATATCAAATATTAATAATTCATTCATATTTCACCTAAACATATTTATTCGATATCAAATAACGACATAAATAATATAGAAACAACCGCGAAACTTTTGCGAAAACGTTTTTCCCGCCAAAATAGCAAAAACGCGTTTCTGGCCGAACCGACCAATCAATACTCATAGAGACTGCCCAGGTCAGCCCCTAAAATATTTGGACAATACGTAGGCTGCCCGAACAGTGAACAGTTCACTGTTTGGGCTGTTGATGAGTGATAAATGTATCACTATTTCCCACTCAATTAACTTAATATTTTGTATAGTTTCTTGAGTTTTGTGAATATTTTTGTGTGTTTTGTGTTATTTTGTAGATAAATAAAGTTTCATGACATTCTGGAGGTGATTTGGAGCAAAACTGTGAAATTTGGTGAAATTTGGCAAAAAGGGTATTTTGGTAATTTTGGACGTCCCGACACAAAAGGGTATTTTGGTAATTGTCCCGACACCGAAATAAAATTTCAAGACATTCTGGAGGTGATTTGGAGCAAAACTGTGAAATTTGGCAAAAGGGGTATTTTGGTAATTTTGGACGTCCCGACGCAAAGGGTATTTTGGTAATTTTGGGCGTCTGCCACGTGTCAAAGATTCAACGAGCCGTCTTTTTTAGCACACCACGCCACGTGTCGAAATTTCAGCGATTCAAGAAATAATAATTATAAAATAATAAAAATCAGAAAAATAATAAAAAATTCAAAAATCAAAAAATAATAATAAAAAAATTAGATTTTTTTGCCTATAAATAGATTTCGAATTTTTAGTTTCAAATGTACCTCTTCCTCTGAAATCCTTATAAATAAAATAGAGTTCTTCTTATTTTCTTCTTTTATTCAGTTTTATTTACGCTTTGTAGTAGTAATTCTATCCATCCATGAGGGGGTAACCTCTTCATGCTGAGGTAATAAGGTAATTCTTTTACTATTGCTTTTTAGATTAATCTCCCTTAAAATATGATATATAAACTATTTGAAATCAGATTAATAAAGGATACCGCCATTCCGGACGGTTGGTTATTTAATTTAATCTGGTTAACCTGACTTAATGAGGATACCGCCACACTGGACGGTTGGTTTAAGTTTATATTTCTGTTCCGCCTTATGGCTGGTATATTTGAACTTGACTTAATCAGGATACCGCCATTCTGGACGGTTGGTTTAAAATATCACAAGTTAATATATTATTATTTTATGGGAGATATCTAAATAGTATATAGTAGAAGTTATTTCCTTTTACCTTGCATTTCATTTATTTATTTTAATTACTTTCTGCAATTTCATTTTTTGTCTTTTAAGTTTATATCAGCTTTAGTTATGTGTTGTAACTAAGTTAAATATCTAGGGTTGTGATTAAATCTAATATCACCGGATTTAAAAAGGGTTAGATTATAGTTGGGGTAATTAAAAGAGTTATTTGTTGAGTCATAATCTTAATGCTTTTTATTAACCGATCACTAATAAAATTGATTAGGTAAACTTAAAATGAACTAGACATAGGAATATACCTGTCGGGCGGGGGTAGTCTTAATTGGAACTTAACCTTAATGAATCTAGGTAATTTAATTGACATAGACATATTGTTCAATTGGATTATACTAGGTATTTGTAAATGATCATTCGGAAGAGGCTTTTACATAATTTAGTGTTCCAGATTAATAATTCAATATTTTACCCAACTATAATATAACTACTTCATCTTTTAATAGATATTAGAAAGATTCACAACCCTAGATCTTTAAGTCTTTTATTTTCCTTAGTATTTTCTTGTGTCTTTTTATTTTTATTTATTTTGCAACGCCACATTCAACCAAACAAACAAACAATCTCTCTATTCTCCATTTAATTAGATATTTGTAAATAAATAGATTCAACAATTAATAACAATAGTAGGAATTAAGTCCTCGTGGGATCGATATTTTATACTACTTGAACGATACGTGCGCTTGCGTTATACGTGTGTGTTTACGCCGGTCAAGTTTTTGGCGCCGTTGCCGGGGAACTATTTTTCTTGAATTGTTAATTTTGAAACTATCAAATTTACTTATATCTAATTTTCTTCTTTTATTTTGTAATTTTTATTTCTTTTGTTTTCAGGTGATTAAAAATGGAACATTACTGGGAGATTGAAAGATTACAAGCTTTACAAAAAGATACACCCCAAATCTGGGAGCAACAGTCCAGTTTTCTGAGGCCTGTTGTTCAGCCCAACGAATATCACTGGATGCCAGAATCAAGCAATACCACATTTGCTCAACAGAATGAAATGGGGAGATGTGTAATATGTGATGGTAACCACCCGAGTGATGAATGTATTTACCTTTCAGAGTGGCAGATTTTTGGAATCAACCAAGGTACGAAGAATCATCACATTTTCTATCTTATCCACCATCTTCCTTCGATTCTTATCAAGAACCAGAACCATCTGAGGAAGATCAATTGATTCACACGTTCAAAGAACAAGCAGTTCGATTTGATGCACAAATTCAGAGTAACGCAGGATCCATACAGAGAATGACAGATCAGATCAGACAATTAATAGAAAACCAGAGCTATATACCTCAAGAACCAGTTTCAGATGACACAGATGAAGCCTCAGAGTACCAAACATTTCACGATGACACTTTAACAAATGAGGAGGCTGAGCAGTATCAAGAACCAGAGGTATCAGTTCAGGAACCCGAACCGACAAAGTCTCGATTTGATTTCTATTTTTCAGATTCTGACGAGGATGAAACTGAGCTTGTTTGTGCCAACTGCATCAAAAATTGAGGATGAAATTCTGTATTCTCAAAATGAAGATCTTGGAGATTCCATTGCACAAATGTTTGATGAAGATCTACCTGAGCCAATCATTTCAACCAGATCAGAGGATGAAGACCTAAAAACTAACATTTCTCCTCAGGTTGAAAATTTTGAAACATGTATTTCACAGATGACAGATGAAGAGCTGAATGCAGAAATTTTCAAACTCATCTGTGAAGAAAAGGTGGAGCAAGAAACAGAGCAAATGGAGGAGCAAATGTCTGACTTTATTAAAGATCCAGAGCATTCAGGAAAAACATCGCTGTTTTGGGGAGTACAAACAAAGATATCACCCAGAAGCTTGACAGAATGGAATTTCCATTCCAAGTCAAGCACCATACAAGACCTCCTGATTTTCTTTCTTTCTTTTCAGGAATCACTGGAGCAACAAAGATAAAAAATGTGGCACGAGCACTGAATGAGACAAAACTCTTTCTGCCACTTTACCGTTGGAAGAGACCCTTCAAAAGCAACGCACATGGGAATGTCTTTAATCGGACATCCAAAACGACGCTGAAACCGCCTTGACAAATGGATTTCAGTCACGATCGGAGACGACAAATGTTAGCGCTAACGGCAGGAACACAAGACGAAAGCTCAGTACAATTTTCAGTGGTTTAGTGGAGGCAACCCATTTAACCAGGTATTATCTTCTTAATTCTCCTTTTATCTTGATTTAGTTTTTGTTGTTTTAGTCCAAAATTTTTCGAAAAATACAAAAAAATAAAAAATTAATAAAAACAAAGGGCATATTTAAAGTTAGGTGATGGTTTGGTGTCTTCCTTCACTCACTACCTTTTTATAAGGAAAAGCTGTGGATGCACCTAGATAATCATTCACTTGTAGCGTGTTGTGACAGACTAGTTTGGAGGACTCGTTGTTTATTCCTGACAACAAGCGATAAGAGCCTAAGGGGCTAGGGTACTTAAGTGAGCCTCGCTCCACCTTCCCTCTGGGGAATCTACAACGGGAAGTCCATTCGACAGTTAGTCACACACCATAAATTGAGTCTTTGATTAAACTTTTTTTAAAAAAAAAACATGTAAATTATAGTTTTATGACTAGTAGAAATATGTGGTTGTTATGTTGACTAAAAAGATGAAATTGGTAAGAAATAGCTGTGTAAGGAGTTTCCACTCTTGAGACGTATTTCAAACCTAATTCGAAACAAGTTAATTTTTGTTTATTCACTTTTGAATTATTAAATCTGTAAATTCTCCATAAAACTGACTAAAATGAATCTTCATATACTTAGTTAGCAGATATTATCAACATACATAGTAACATACAGACATGAGCTGTAATTAAAAAGTTTGTAATATTCCGTGCTCTAGTTTAATTGGAAGAAGCATTTATAATTAGTGATGGAATAAAAAAAAAATAATAATAATAATACATCTGAGATCCGAGTTATTAAGTCTGTAAGGGTATTTTAATACCTAATGCCCTAAAACCAACTGGTTTGGGAGTCATTGGCCCAAAGCTCGCTACATGGATCAAAAATGATGAAATAAAAATATATATATATAAATATCTGAAGTCTGAGTAATTAAGTCCATAGGGGTGTTTAACACCTGATGCCCTAAAGCCAACTGGTTTGGGAGTCACCGACCAAAGCTCGCTACATAGATGGAAGGTATTGTATATAAATAAAAAATAGAGAAAAGAAAAAATCAAAGAAAAAAATCAGAAAAATCAGAAAATTTATTCCATTACTACAAAAGTGTGAAATCTGATAAAACTTTAGGACAAAAATATTACTCTCTTATCAACTGCACTTATGACTGTTATGGGCGAAATGAGTTGTTTAATATTATGTTGGCTGTGTATATGGAGAATGGTAAAAATAATAGGAGAATTTACTTATTCAGTAATTTAAAATGAAACAAAACAACTAATAACTTGGAGTAGAAGTTTCACATGATTAGTCACTAACTTCTTTATTTCTCTTGTCTTTTTGCTTTTGTGTGCATTAGTTTCACTACCTTTTTACTTTTGTAATATGTTGTGGGTATCATTGCTGTAAACCTTCACGAGACTACAACTCGTCCACTAGGGACACCTAGGGGTTTAAAGGCTTGTTGCATATGCTAAATGCAATCGTGATCCCTACGAAAGTGGCTTAGTTAAATTTTATTATGTTATTTTATTTTGTATTTTGCTCGAGGACTAGCAAAATGTTAGGTTTGGGGGTGTGATGAGTGATAAATGTATCACTATTTCCCACTCAATTAACTTAATATTTTGTATAGTTTCTTGAGTTTTGTGAATATTTTGATGTGTTTTGTGTTATTTTGTAGATAATAAAGTTTCATGACATTCTGGAGGTGATTTGGAGCAAAACTGTGAAATTTGGTGATATTTGGCAAAAAGGGTATTTTGGTAATTTTGGACGTCCCGACACAAAAGGGTATTTTGGTAATTGTCCCGACACCGAAATAAAATTTCAAGACATTCTGGAGGTGATTTGGAGCAAAACTGTGAAATTTGGCAAAAGGGGTATTTTGGTAATTTTGGACGTCCCGACGCAAAGGGTATTTTGGTAATTTTGGGCGTCTGCCACGTGTCAAAGATTCAACGAGCCGTCTTTTTTAGCACACCACGCCACGTGTCGAAATTTCAGCGATTCAAGAAATAATAATTATAAAATAATAAAAATCAGAAAAATAATAAAAAATTCAAAAATCAAAAAATAATAATAAAAAATTAGATTTTTTTGCCTATAAATAGATTTCGAATTTTTAGTTTCAAATGTACCTCTTCCTCTGAAATCCTTATAAATAAAATAGAGTTCTTCTTATTTTCTTCTTTTATTCAGTTTTATTTACGCTTTGTAGTAGTAATTCTATCCATCCATGAGGGGGTAACCTCTTCATGCTGAGGTAATAAGGTAATTCTTTTACTATTGCTTTTTAGATTAATCTCCCTTAAAATATGATATATAAACTATTTAAAATCAGATTAATAAAGGATACCGCCATTCCGGACGGTTGGTTATTTAATTTAATCTGGTTAACCTGACTTAATGAGGATACCGCCACACTGGACGGTTGGTTTAAGTTTATATTTCTGTTCCGCCTTATGGCTGGTATATTTGAACTTGACTTAATCAGGATACCGCCATTCTGGACGGTTGGTTTAAAATATCACAAGTTAATATATTATTATTTTATGGGAGATATCTAAATAGTATATAGTAGAAGTTATTTCCTTTTACCTTAGCATTTCATTTATTATTTTAATTACTTTCTGCAATTTCATTTTTTGTCTTTTAAGTTTATATCAGCTTTAGTTATGTGTTGTAACTAAGTTAAATATCTAGGGTTGTGATTAAATCTAATATCACCGGATTTAAAAAGGGTTAGATTATAGTTAGGGTAATTAAAAGAGTTATTTGTTGAGTCATAATCTTAATGCTTTTTATTAACCGATCACTAATAAAATTGATTAGGTAAACTTAAAATGAACTAGACATAGGGATTTTAAGTTTAAAACCTTAGTCTCAACAACCCACGATCTTCCTTAAGGATAGATAAACCTTTAATAGATTTCCTTACAGGATAGGAATATACCTGTCGGGCGGGGGTAGTCTTAATTGGAACTTAACCTTAATGAATCTAGGTAATTTAATTGACATAGACATATTGTTCAATTGGATTATACTAGGTATTTGTAAATGATCATTCGGAAGAGGCTTTTACATAATTTAGTGTTCCAGATTAATAATTCAATATTTTACCCAACTATATATAACTACTTCATCTTTTAATAGATATTAGAAAGATTCACAACCTAGATCTTTAAGTCTTTTATTTTCCTTAGTATTTTCTTGTGTCTTTTTATTTTTATTTATTTTGCAACGCCACATTCAACCAAACAAACAAACAATCTCTCTATTCTCCATTTAATTAGATATTTGTAAATAAATAGATTCAACAATTAATAACAATAGTAGGAATTAAGTCCTCGTGGGATCGATATTTTTTTACTACTTGAACGATACGTGCGCTTGCGTTATACGTGTGTGTTACGCCGGTCAGCTGTCGTTATTCGGTAACGTAATTTTTCACTATTTTCGCGTATTTTCACTCCGAAATAATTTCCGATAAATATTTTTCTTGGGCAATTAAAATAAACTAATTTATTCTAATTACTCAATTAATAAAAACTGAATTTTTATCTGAAAAATCAGATTTATCATTAATTGCATTAAGACCCCAAGGTATTGCAATTTAATCATTTTAGTTTTTAAATATGTCAATTACATATTTAATTGATTCCAAATCAATCCCAAAATAATTTTACATTTTTGCAACAAAACCATAAAGTTTTCCAGATTTGCGCAAACTGCCCAGTAATTTTCCTGAATTACGAAACAGCCCATGAACTTTTCATTAATTACAATTTGACCCAATTTGTTCAAAACACATTAAGATCAAATCCAATCAATCCCAAATTTGACACATCAAATATACATAGAATTTTATCATATATATGAAAAGCCCCAAAATTTGAATGGGTTAAGAACCCTAATTTCATAAATTACTCAAATTGGACAATTTACATTAAATTGATAAAATTCAAAACTTTAATCTTTCAATTACAACACCAATCAAGTCTCACCATCATGAAATTAATCAAGAACAATTCTAGGTTAATTATGAATGGCTAATCAACTCTAGAATGGCAACTTTAATTTTTAATTAATTTATTTAAGCTTAATTACACTAATAAGCTCATAAATTAATCATACATGCATAACATCTTCAAACAAGCTTCCAACAAATTTAATTAAAAACTTAAATAGTAGAGAAACAAACTTAACACCACAATTTGAAGTTAAGAATATAGAAACATTTTCTATGTAGAAGAAAGTGTAAGAAACTTACAAAAATTCCAAAATTTTGGCTTTGTTCTTGCTTTCTTTCTTCAATTTTCTCTCAACTTTCTTTGTAATAATTTTGTTGAAGTTGTCTCAGTATGAAAAAAGAATCAAAACAATTTTGATATCCTAAAATTACTATGGCCGAAATTCAAGGAAAAAAAAGAAATAACAATTATTTAATTTTGTTTGATTTCTATTAGTCCACCTTTTGGAAAATTAAAGTTAACACTTTAACTTTAATAAAGCAAATCAAAATTTGTTCCAATGGAAATTTGCCATAATAAAGCATAAATCATTATTTAAGATATTTGTAATATTAATTAATTAATTATTTAACAATTAAATAATTAAACAATAAATATAAATATATCAAATATATGTATTATATTTACATTAAATATCTTAAATACATATATTAATGATATATTTAAAATATCACAATTTGATATTTAATTAATGTGTATTTAATAAAATCAAGTATTAAATAAAAATACACATTAATTCAGAAATGACCGTTAGGTCCCGATTGCATGTATTTTTCGTTTAACCGTTAAACGAGTTAAAATAATCAGTATTATTCATAACAGTTGCCCTAGTACTCTACGAGTATATTTCATTAGTGAGTCTCTCTAGATTCACGAATATCCATCACGAAATCTAATTTCGTGTCCATAATTCACCCACCCGTAAATTATGACGACCACAGATAAACTCGCTGAATCATACAAGTCGAGGTCACTGCATATGTATAATCCCTCCGTCACAGGTATCCTGATTATTCCAGAGATATAGATGAAAACGTCAAATCTCTATAAGAATAATCTCGTCGACGTATCAATTGGCAATCTCTAAATAACATTCGAAACTCACTTCCGAAGTATACTATGGTCATAGATTTAAAAGATTGCTAATCACATTTGGACTACCTGTACACAGAACTGACGGATCCTATCTTGATACTCACAGGATATCATGAGCATGAGTCCACACCCAATGAACAGGCGGAGGTCTTATCTAAATAGATCGGTGACGTGACTGCCATCTAAGTGTGGAGGATAACTCATATATCCACAGTGGTATCTCAAGTCAAAGAATCACTATGTTACTCAACCCGAGAAGATTCCTATTGACGTTGGTGTACCATCTATTAGGAAATCTTCGGTGAATCGTTCAGTGTTTATCAAATAAACACCTACACGTCTATACGAGTCTCCCAAGACTCATGGTTCATTGGGATAAACCATCAGACTAAGTCCGATATACGACATGTACTGGTCTCAACAGATTTTACTAACCGACCCGTGTCAGTAAATCTTGACCAGGAACTTAATTTAAGGATATACAACTTATATTGACACTTTCCAATGTCGATTACAAACTATATTGTAACTGTGCACTACGTTGTAAATCCTAGGGTCTTTGTCTAATATATATACATATCACTAAATCAGATTTAGTTCCAATCTAATCAATCTAATCGAAATTATATCGAATACATATATAAAAGACAAGAGGTGCTTCCATTTAAATTAGTAATATTATGGAAAAAAGATATTGCTCGTATTCATGAATCAGACATAAATACGATCCGGATTGGCGCTCAGAGCACCAACCCTAACAATTTCTCCCACTTGCTCTAGTGTCAATCCATGGTATCATATACACATCCCAATGTGTATCACATACTCATGGCCCTCAAGAACTCACCTAGCATTCAAGAGGTAGGTAACAACAAGTAAGCCTGCTATGACATATTGAATTTGTCCAACAAACACAATTATTTTCCTTAGCCAGCATCATTCATATTTTTGTAGAAACTAAGTTCTACATAAATATGACTCAGATGCCATATCAACATTGTGCTCCAGCTACTAAATTATCTAAGTATTTATGGATCAAATCCAAAATACTTTGTAGACAACCGCAAACACAATACTAATAACAAACTTCTAATCTATGAGGTCACTATGTAACTTCATAAGTCAATACTTCATAAGTTGCAACTAATTCCACTAATTCAGTAGAATCATCCGTGACACTCTCACTGCATCTTTTCTGACTCTTTATGACGTAGACTGTCTAACGTCATAATTAGACTCAAAACTAATCTGACCCTAATGGTTGCGAATTTATTCTCCATTAATTAGAAACTCGTTCTTAATATCTCAAAGATAACAAAGAATATGTTTTAAGACTCATCTTATGGTCTAGAGGATATCAAAATAACTAGTAACAATTACGATTAAATTGATATCTCCAAACGCACTCAATATAGTATTCATTATGCCATCATCCTATGATGCATAAGATTGATTAGACATTCTAATCAATATCTCTTTCGAAAAAGGAATCATCCTTTACGAAAGATGAATACTATATATAAGACACACGCTAACTGTCAAACAGTTATACTAACTGTCATACAGATAGTCTTGTTGCGTCCAGGAGCATCTTACAAGTCTCTTAGTTTTATATCTTATATAAAACTTTATATCAAATATAATAGAGACTACTCTCACTGCTTTAAATGAGAAAATAAGACTGAGGTAAACCTTTTTACCTAAGAAACATCTCATTATTACATTAATAATGATTATGTCATTATGATGTAAAATACTAGAAAGAAATTTGTACGCTCCCACTGACCCTTCTATCCCATATGTATTCTCTATCCTTTGATCAAATCAGACAATCTGACTGATATCAAAATTAGAAAACACAAATTTCCAGAAAGCTCATCTGAGTCTACAATAGGCTCTATAAGCTAATATATTAAATTGTAATCTTAGCATAATTCAAACTCCAGGGCCATTCCAAAACGAACTCCTCAAACTAAGAAATCACAATGGATCTCTTATCTGAAGAAATCATTCAGAAACGCCACTTTGTATTATATAACTAAAATGTACAATTTAATATCATTATTAACCAACAAATCTTAAATTATTCAATCAGTGCCACTAGAGATAAGTTTCCTCGGACTCTACAATAGATTGCTGATTATAACTTTTCTCACTGTCATACTATAAAGGTCAAACCTTTAATAAGCTCACTTTACTTTTGATGTGTAAACCATTTGCATATTTTATGAACGATTCATAATAAAGCTCAATCAAATTCCAAATTGATCGTAGTAAGCTATGAACAATCTTAGATCTAATGTAAATTTCGGGAATCAATATCAAATATTGTTCCCACTATAAGTTATAGGATAATTTTCTTTGATAAGAAAACAACAGAACCATTGAGTATCTAATACTTTGCGAATGATTTTGAAATCCTATAGCACTTATATGGAAGTAACAAAAGGGTATTTTCATCTTATTAATTATGTAGTTCCATTTACAGTTTATCACCGTATTTGACTTCAATAAGTCAAGCCTTTTCTACAATAGTTAACATCCAATGTTACACACTAAGTAATAAATAATTTTATTACTCGAGATTGTAGAAAAGATATTCTATCAAATAGAGTACAATATTATATTAAATAAAATAAATGATAAACTTCTACTCGTACCTCCGAGATGCAAGTAATATCAATTATACAACCATTATTCAAAAGATAGATTCTAATCTCAAACATTTCAAGATTCGAATTTTCTACTTATACATATCATATACGTAACTGTAGAAACTAATGGAACATTAATTAAAATGATGAATTAGTGTTAATGGAGCATAACCCCAAGAGTATTGAAACTAATTCGGTAACGCTCAATATCAAACGAATAAAATCATATAAGATCCGATTTCTTCCATAAACCAATTCCATCAATATGGAATCGTGGAAGAATTATATAGCGTAAGAATAATATTCTTTGAGTAACCTTAGAACAAATTGCCATAAATTCATATGTTTGATCGTATCAAACATCTTTGAACAATTCAAAGACTCGTAATGAATTTTAAATATACAGTTTTCAAAACTTCAGATCGAATATCTTTGAACCAATCAAAATATTCTATCCGCGTTTCATCAGAAACACGTAACTAAGTCCATGACAGTTCATTGGCTAAGTTATGAAGTAAAGAAAACTATCTTAAGCAATTTACAATTCATCAAATTACATACATCCAATGCATTAGTTTAATAAATTTTGTGGTCCAATGACAGTCATTGGTTAAATGAGATTTAGTCACTTTACCGAATACAATATTCGTTAAATGGATAATGATATGTGGTGTGATCTCATATCAGACCATCCTTTACTATATGGAATAAGCATCCAATACTTAAGTGATAAAATCTCATAATAAATGTTCTAAGTTATTTATTTAACCGAATACTTTTCTTAATGTTTATCTATTCGTAAATGACACTACTAGTCATTTTAAAATATGTAATAACTGTTTGCATAGAAAAAGAAACTATCAAGTAGTCGCAAGTTCTGATATCAAATATCGAAACAATCATTCAGCAATATTTTAAATAACTAGACGGGAGATCTGATATCTAATATCTACACTTGTCGTATTATGAAAATCAATATTTTCTATACACAACTATACACATCTTCTTTCTTTAGCTTTATTATTTACTTTCAAATTATTTACAACCTTTGCAAATAATCGAATAACAAATAGTGTCTGACACTTGACCTCCGAATGTCACTAAAGCCATAGAACGTCATTATTAGATAAACAAATACTTAATGGGATTTTCTTAATGCCAGCGAAGAATCTCGAGATGTGAACCAATTCATGTCAATCTCTACTGCATAAGAAACTATTCTGTCTAGAATGATTATATCAATATCTATTCTAATCTAGAACCTATTCTAGAAATCCGCAACCATAATTGAAGTTAGAAAACATATATATAATATGCATGCAGTTGATAAAAGTTTAATTCTATCAAACAAATAGAATAAGAAACAACATGAGCGACAATTTACATGATATTACACACCACATAAGTTAAGGATTTTTAACTTAGCAGTGCCTCCCACTACTTTACGTAATACCGTAATCCCCAACGGAAATGAGAATTCAATAATTCAATTGAATTCCATAATGGGAAGTGGACCCATGAATATATTTTGACTCACAGCTTTGGCACGTTCTCGCCTACGTATATTCATTAGGTAGACAACTCATTGTCAATCACACTCACTGTGACTCCTAGGTTCGGTCCTGATCGTTTCTCATTATGACAGCTTTGGCACGTTTCTCGTTATGAACTTCATTACTCCAGATTTGCGCAAATTGCCCAGTAATTTTCCAGAATTATGAAACAGCCCCTGAACTTTTCATTAATTGCAATTTGGCCCAATTTGTTCAAAACACATTAAGATCAAATCCAATCAATCCCAAATTTGACACATATCAAATATACATCAAATTATATTATATATATGAAAAGCCCCAAAAATTTGAATGGGTTAAGAACCCTAATTTCATAAATTACTCAATTGGACAATTTACATTAAATTGATAAAATTCAATACTTTAATCTTTCAATTACCACACCAATCAAGTCTCACCATCATGAAATTATCAAGAACAAAATTCTAGGTTAATTATGAATGGCTAATCAACTCTAGAATGTCAACTTTAATTTCTAATTAATTTATTTAAGCTTAATTACACTAATAAGCTAATAAATTAATCATACATGCATAACATCTTCAAACAAGCTTCGAGCAAATTTAATTACAAACTTAAAGAGTAGAGAAACAAACTTAACAACACAATTTGAAGTTAAGAATAATAGAAACATTTTCTATGTAGAAGAAAGTGTAAGAAACTTACAAAAATTCCAAAATTTTGGCTTTGTTCTTGCTTTCTTTCTTCAATTTTCTCTCAACTTTCTTTGTAATAATTTTGTTGAAGTTGTCTTAGTATGAAAAAAGAATCAAAATAACAATTATTTAATTTTGTTTGATTTCTATTAGTCCACCTTTTGGAAAATTAAAGTTAACACTTTAACTTTAATAAAGCAAATCAAAATTTGTTCCAATGGAAACTTGCCATAATAAAGCATAAATCATTATTTAAGATATTTGTAATATTAATTATTTAATTATTTAACAATTAAATAATTAAACAATAAATATAAATATCTCAAATATATGTATTATATTTACATTAAATATCTTAAATACATATATTAATGATATATTTAAAATATCACAATTTGATATTTAATTAATGTGTATTTAATAAAATCAAGTAATAAATACAAATACACATTAATTCAGAAATGACCGTTAGGTCCCGATTGCATGTATTTTTCGTTTAACCGTTAAACGGGTTATAAATAATCAGTATTATTCATAACAGTTGCCCTAGTGCTCTACGCGTATATTTCATTAGTGAGACTCTATAGATTCAGACATATCCATCACGAAATCTAATTTCGTGTCCATAATTCACCCACCCGTAAATTATGACGACCACGGATAAACTCGCTGAATCATACAGGTCGAGGGCACTGCATATGTATAATCCCTCTCTCACAGGTATCCTGATTATTCCAGAGATATAGATGAAAACGTCAAATCTCTATAAGAATAATCTCGTCGACGTATCAATTAGCAATCTCTAAATAACATTCGGAACTCACTTCCGAAGTATACTATGGCCATAGATTTAACAGATTGCTAATCACGTTTGGACTACCTATGCTCTGTACACAGAACTTACAGATCCTATCTTGATACACACATGATATCATGAGCATGAGTCCACACCCAATGAACAAGTAGAGGTCTGATCTAAATAGATCGGTGACGTGACTACCATCTAAGTGTGGATGATAACTCATATATCCACAGTTGTATCTCAAGTCAAAGAATCACTATGCTACTCAACCCGAGAAGATTCCTATTGACGTTGCTGTACCATCTATTAGGAAATATTCGGTGAGTCGTTCAGTGTTTATCAAATAAACACATACACGTCTATAAGAGTCTCCCAAGACTCATGGTTCATTGGGATAAACCATCAGACTAAGTCTGATATATGACATGTAATGGCCTCAACAGATTTTACTAACCGACCCGTGTCAGTAAATCTTGACCAGGAACTTAATTTAAGGATATACAACTTATAGTGACACTTCCCAATGTCAATTACAAACTATGTTGTAACTGTGCACTACGTTGTAAATCCTAGGGTCTTTGTCTAATATATATACATATCACTAAATCAGATTTAGTTTCAATCTAATCAATCTAATCGAAATTATATCGAATACATGTATAAAAGACAAGAGTTGCTTCTATTTAAATTAGTAATATTATGGAAAAAATGTATTGCTCGTATTCATGAATCATACATAAATACGATCCGGATTGGCGCTCAGAGCACCAACCCTAACACCGGTAACATCCTGGACTAGGCGGGATGTTACAAAGTTGGTATCAGAGCATGGTTTAAGAGTCAGAGTCAGTAGCATGGTCTAGAAGTCAGTGTCTGCAACTGTGGGGGGATCCTGCCGTCAGAGATTGTCTTCAGTTTTGTAAAGACCATGTAGGTCTTTGAATGTACTTTCTATGATTGTTTGATATGATATGATTATATTGTTCAGTGTCTTGCTTGCTTGAATTTGAGTCCATGGGTGACTCAATTGATGTGTATAGACTAGCTATCTCTGTATGGAAGGAGATAAATTTAAGTTAGTACTTTTGTGGCCTTTTTAGATCGAAGAATTAACAAAAATCTGATAGTATCAGTATATGGCCCTTGTGAGGTCAGATGGATAAAGATAAGAACCAGAACAGTACAACAAGAGATAAGAACTAGACCAGTATAGTCAGAGATGAGAACCGTACCAGTATAGTCAGATTAAAGCAATAGATGAGCTATTAAGGATCCTAGCTTATAGATAGTGATTAGTTCGTGGTTGGGACAAAGAAGTTATATCAGTAGAGTCGAATAAGATAGTTTCCGCACATATGACTAGGTTCGGATCAACAGTTATAGGGATAGTGAAATTTCGAGGACGAAATTTTTATAAGGAGGGGTGAATGTAACATCCCAGATTTTCGGGACTTTCTAGAAGATTCCCGGACTGACATTATAGTCTCGGATCAGGATAATAATAAAGAAATAAGAGTTCAAGCGATGTTATATGGGTTGAAATAATGTATTATGAATATTCGTCGCGTTGGAAAACGTGTGGGATCAAAAGTCAGTTTCGCGATTTTTACTATACGAGTAAAGTTTACTGTTTTGACCACAGAATTATCAAACAAACTCCGATTGAGTTGAATCTTAAACCATCAGACTCTTTTTTCCGAGACGAACAACTTTCGTGTTGAGTACTTTTCAAGAATCGAGTCAGAAGGGCTCCGAAAATGCGAAATTCCAGAAAGTTCCATGATAGGGGCTAAACTGCAAATATGCGGGGACCTTTATGATATTTTCCAGGAAATTATATAAAGCCTCAAGGTTTTAGAAATCACAAATATGGCAAAACTTTCTCTCTTCCTCCACCCGACCCCTCCTTCGCCACTTTGGGATTTTGGTGGCGCCGGCGACCAGGCGGCCATCTCCGGCCGGCGCGCCACCCCTGCAAGATGCGCCAGAGTTCCCCCAACCTCCAGCTGCCGGCGGCCGGCCAAAGGACGCTGGAATCCGGCGAAATCACGTGAAGAAGGTCGCGCATGTGGGTTAGTCGATCCTGGCTCATCGGTTCGTTTCACGGCCCGAGCCACCTACTAAATCGAAGCCCTCGACGAGTACTATGAGATGGTGGTGACAATTTCCTGATCCGTGCTCGGTGGCACGCAAAACAAGGAAAGAAGATTCAGATGAATAGTGACCCACTGTGAATAGTGACCCACTGTGAACAGTAACTCCGATTGGAATTCCGATGACACCAGCGCGTTTGTATGGCCGTTGGGAGTCCGAATATGGCCTCGAAATTTTTGTATGACTCTTCGTTCAAATTTTGTTATTTTAAAACGTATCAATTTATATTCGGGAGCTACCAGTAATTCCGTAGTTTAGCGAATTGTTATGAAATTATTTGGATTTGTTTTTATATGTTAAAACGATGCTTGTTTTAGAATTTGAGAGATAACAGATTAGATTTGATTGATCCGGTAGAATTAGCGAGTTTCCGGTAAAACGGAGTTTCTCGCGCGATTGAGCGTAGATGACCGTAACCATGGTTAAGATGTAAATATGATATTGCGAGAGTAATTAGATAATTTTGGACTAGTTCGGAGGGTTCGAGACCATTCCGTAGTGTTTGCGGAAACTTTTTCGTAAGATTTGCCGCAAACGCGTAAAATGAGAATCTGAGCTATCTAGTTAGTTTAGAGTAGTATAGAAAGGCATATTGGAGTAATGAAGTTCGAATCGTAGTATTAGGAAGGATTCGTGTATTCCGGAAAGGTCCGGAAGTTTTTATAGATGAGTTGAAAGTTCCGCAAGTAGCGGTTCTGACCTTGTGTTGTTATTTATTTTTATAGATCGGACCGAGAGTACGAGTGTTCGCCTAGCCAGGTAAGTAACTCATGCGATGAACGCTTGTATTATATGTTCAGTTCAGATTTAGATAGTAAAGAAACGATATAAGTATAGTTATAACCATGTAGCAGAGTGTGTGTGTATATCTATTAGTTATAAACATTAACCCGATTCCCTAGGGTGTAGTTTCTACAACCCCAATCCCAAGTATCATAATATTATACTCATATACTTTATCACTTTTATACTTTCAATTATAGACCTAGTATTATCTCACCTGCATTATTATTATTATTATTATTATTATTATTATATATATATATATATATATATTATATATATATATATTGTTTGTATGTATTCGATTAAGCATAATTAATAATTTTGGAAGATGTCTAAATAAGCCTATTGTTGAGATAGATGTTATGATTATAAATGATTAAAGAGTAATGGAAATGAATGAATAAGTAAACTTTATATATATACAAAGTCATACATTCGTTTATAATGATCGATTGTGTTTGTACGAATATAACTATACATTATATTGTTTTGTGAGCCATTAATAAGGTAACTTATGGAGGTAAGCTAAGTTGTGATGGTATAGATGTGTATAAAGTATATTGTGAACATTATAAGTATATAGAATGTGAGACGACTCAAGATGTAAGCATATAATTAATAAAATGCATAGTTTATTTCTTTGTACATATGCATAAACACGAGCATGAACATATGCAAGAACATATGTGGTATTATGTAAAAAGCATGGTTAGAATAAAAGAAAGTATTAGAAATGAACATGCATATGTCGTTAGTTTAAAAGAGTGCATTATCATATCCATGTACATACATAATAAAACGAGAAAGGTTTTGAAACTTAAAAAGTTTTAAAGAAAAGTAACAGAGACTTTTAAAAAGAGATGTTTTTAGAAAAAGGTTTATACAGTTTTGAGATCCATATTATGGTTTTATATTTTTCGGGGCATGAGGTAAAAACTCACCGCAGTATGTAACTTGAGATACAGTTCGGAATTGACGGATACTTTGGAATTGACAAATTCAGAAACATGTGCACATGTTGAGGACTGAGGGGATGCTCTCAGATACTCCAGATTCGCTAGGGCGACTGCGATACGTAACGCCCCTAGACCCCAGTTTGAGCTCGGGTGGTAGCATAGATCCGCACCCCCAGCTCCAGTTTGTGGCTTGGGGGACGGCGATACGTAACGCCCCAAGACCACCAGTTTCAGGGCAGGTATGGCATGCTTTGGGGGACGGCGATACGTAATGCCCCAATGTCATAGGTTTGCATATCTGGCTCTAAGGCGTATGAGGGGACGACGATACGTAATGCCCCCATGCGTCAGTTTTTCAGCAGACACTCAGATATTTGTTTTTCAGAAAATGAGTTTTAGGGTAACAGATTTTCAGAAGACAATTTTCAGAGACACATAAATCAGATAAATGTTTCAGTTTTCCGATACAAATTTCGGTTTACAGATATAATTTTCAGAAAGAGTTTTTAGAAAAAAGAAGTTTCCAGAAATAACAGTTTTATAAGAAACTCATAATTTTAAAACAGAAACCAGTTTTCAAGTAAATTTTTCAACAGAGTTTTCAGAAAGATTTCAAAAAGCATTTTCTAAAAGCATAGCATGTTAAAGTTTTGAATAGTTTACACGACGTGCATATGAATTATATATGCTAGTAATTCATCTGGGATGCATATAGTTGATGTTAATGCATTATAGCACTAGTACATTCACATGTAAGTTTTTCAGAAAAAGATTTTAAAGTAATAGTTCATAAAAGCATGACATGATTGCATTGAAAGATATATATGGTTAATATTGGTGCGTGGCATGTTTATATAGAAGTAACATTTTGTAAAATACTAGTCCATAATTGCATGATTTTATTTAAAGGTATATATGATAATGATGATTATGAGTTGTATGTTTACTTAGAAAAAACATATTGAAATGATGCTAGAACATGATGATACGATAATATATGTATATATACATGGTTGGTGGCAGTGGATTAAATGTTTAACAGAAATAGAATTTTAGTATGTCTGATTTGATGATATTTCAAGATAGTAAAAGAAAGAAAGTATATGTAATTGTCTAATCTAGATTAGCTCAGAGTATACAGAAAGGTAGAGAGAAGAATCAGAGTAGCACAACAGAAGTGTAATGGACCTTAGTCTGTTAGTTAGTAAAGTAGAACTTGATGGATTAATATAGAATGAAGTAAACAGAAGTTAAAGTATGTATGTGTGTGTTCAGACAAAAAGATCAGTAACAAGTGGTATGGTAATTAAACGGATAAAAGTTATATGGTTAAATCAGACTTGTAAATATTTGCATGGTTACTTACTGAGTCATTATGCCTCACACCACAACAGTTTGTTAGTTTTGCTGGTCAGTAGCTGACATACTTGGCCAGCATGTTTTCAGTGAAGACTTTGAAGGCAGTGGATCGCCCCAATTGCAGTCAAGAGAGTTTTTGAGTCCTGGGTCGAGTTATGGGTCCTCACGGCCCTTTGTTTTGTATTTGCATTTGTATCTTATAAGCAAGGGTTATGTAATAGTATAGTTTTATTTTGAGTTCTGGTCGGAGGCCAAGTATTTACATTTTGTTCATTGAGTTCAGGCCTGAGGCCTTGATGATGATCGCATATTTGTTGAGTTACATAAGCAGTTTGTCTCATGGTGCCGGCTATAAGCCAGGTTGCATGATGCTCTGCATACATCATGTCGAAATTTCGTTAGAATCATAGGCTTATGGAGATGGGTTTCCTTGTCTCTTGCCGGTAATATCCTGGCCTAGGCGGGATGTTACAGTTTTCGCGTTGAACATTTTTCCAAATTCAAATCGGAAGTGTGTCAAAAATTGAAATTTATTTTCTGCTACAGTGAATTTGGTGGATGATCTAGAACTTGATGATGTGGCACCTTCTTGGCCATTCATATCCAATAAAAAAATTACCACTTTTGCCTATAAAAAGGGCACTATTTCCTCTTCTTCTACAAACAAAAACGTGGAGGGTGATGGGGGGAAAGCTTTTCATGTCAAAATTCTTTCCATCTCCATTTCTTAAAGCATTTTGAGCCATTCAAGCTTCATTTCCAAGCTTGGTAATCTTCTTATCCCTTTCTATCTTTTCAATTCTCCAATTTTGAGTTTAGAATTAAAAGCCCCAAATTCGCACAATATAAGCCCTAGAAGTTGGGAGTGTTAAGTTGGCTCTAAGCATGAATTTTGGAGGAATATTTTAAAAGTATAAGTTTGTAATGAGATTAATTTGTAAATGTTTATGTTAAGGATATTATGCTTGGAAATTAATAATCATGGTTTGTGTTTGGGTGGTAATTTTGGATGAGTTTTGAAGTTTGGAAGAGTGTTTAAGTGTTGATAATGAATTAAGTAAGTTAGGTAATGAAAAGCAAATTTGAAACCTGGAAAAAAACAGTTCGCGTCGCGACATTGGAAAGTTTGACATCGTTTTTGGTTTGCGCGCGTCGCATCGCGAAGATAAAATTTTCCCCAAGACCAGTTTTTATCAGTCCAGCTTCACCATAACGTGTTCGTGACCACCTTAAGAGTCTCGTATCAACCCATATTTATGTATCTTAGTATAAGTACGAAATACCTCAGAGTGATAGCCCTTACTTAAACAAACAAATTTAGCTTAATTCCGAAATATATATTCTTAGTCCATTTCCTGTCCGAAAGTATCGATGATAGATCATTGCAGGAACCACAAGTTTTTCCAACAAGGTGAAGAATGGATAGCGAAATTCCAAAACTTGTGAGTGGACACTTTTCTCAAACTGATTTTATTTAATAGTTTTGATATCAGACTTATTTTTGAGCATATAGGGCGTTAGACAGAATTTTATTACAATTTGTTTTTCTGATGATGATAATTTAGAAAAGAAAATATTTTATATAGTTTTGAGATTCAAAGCATGATTTTTATGTTTTCGAGGCATGAGGGAAAAACTCACATCAGTATGTAACTTGTACAGATATGGAATTGACGGATAGAGAACATGTGCACATGTAGAGGACTGGGGGACGGCGATACGTAACGCCCCGAGATCCTAGTTCAGGACTATGGATGACATATGCCCCTAGATCATAGTTTCAGAGCTTGGAGGGCAGAATAGATCCGCACCCCAGTTCTAGTTCTGTGGCTTGGGGACGGTGATACGTAACGCCCCAAGACCACCAGTTTCAGGGACATGAGTGGCATGTTTTGAGGGACGGCGATACGTAACGTCCCAAAGTCATGGTTTTGCATTCCTGGCTCTAGTTAGGCGTATGGGGGGACGGCGATACGTAACGACCCCATACGTCAAGGTTTTCAGATACATACCCGTTTTTTTATATCAGATTTTCAAAAAAAAAGAGTTTGTAGATAGCAGATTTCCAGAAAATAGTTTTCAAAGATCAGATTTTAGAAATGGTTTTAGAAAGCAGATTTTAGAAAGAGAAGTTTTATAAAAGAGATTTCAAGTGAAGTTTTCAGAAAAAGAGTTTTTATATAAGTTATTTTTGAAATGTTGGTTTTAGAACCAAATGGTTTTATATCGTTATTTCTGGTTTTCCTTGGACAATAAGAAATGAGGTAAAAAGTACTCGGGAAAACCACGAGAAGCAAAGACTGAAGACCTCGACTAGGCTCATAGATTTTCTCGAGATACGCAAAATCCTAGGAAAATTCATTGTCAAAGGATGCCTATAGAGGGCTCGGCGTAGGGGGACCTTGTTAGTACGTTCAGGAAACAAGAGCGGACCAGACGGATCTGCAGAGGCCCTGATGCGAAAAATAATTGCCGGCACTGGTGAAGTTTACAAGTACGTCATACACATCGAGAGTATCCGGAGCTCAGCTTGGAGGATATGGTCGGACTACAAAGTAAGGAACAGAAGAAAACATTGTAAAAGCCTCTCTTAAAATGTCCCACGAAGAGTTGTAAGAAGGGCAATAGGTCCCTTAAATATGAATAAAACTCTCATTTTTTTAAGAAACTTGCCTATCTTGCTTGTTTGTTAATTAAACGCGAAATTTATTTTCATTATTTTTTGGGAAGTGCTCGATGCGAAGGGATGAATTGATACCAGGAAGGATACCAACCCCGTGGCACGCCAAACACTGGTGTCATTGTCAAACCCCCAAGTGGAAGTTCGCCGACCTGGCTCCTTTCATTTTAAGTGGATTTAGATCGCTTCAATGAATGAAGTACATGAGGGAGCGCGCCAACCCCTCGTGGCAGTATTAGACTCCTGAGGCCGGAACATAACTACCCCACGACTTACTTTCTTTATGGATACTGTATGCCATCGGCTCGGGGCTGGATTCGTTCCGTAAAAGCCTCTATGTGACATCGGCTCGGGGCTGGATTCGTTTCACCGAGGCTTCATGGTTTAGTCGGCTCGTGGCTGGATTCGTTCCGTCGAGGCCGCTGTGTGCCATCAGCTCGTGGCTGGATTTGTTCCACCGAGGCTTCATGGTTTATTCGGCTTGGGGCTGGATTCGTTCCGCCGAGGCCTCTGTGTGCCATCGGCTCGGGACTGGATTCATTCTGCCGAGGCTTCATGGTTTAGTTCGGCTCGGGGTCGGGTTACATCCCACCGAGTCAGCCACTTTGGTCTGGGATGTAACATTCCCCCAGAACCAAGTTTTCTTCTCAACTCGGGGTCGGGTTACGTCCCACCGAGTCAGCCGTTTTGGTCTGGGGATGTAACATTCCCCCAAAGCCAAGTTTTCTTCTCAGCTCGAGGTCGGGTTATGTCCCACCGAGTCAGCAGTTTTGGTCTGGGGATATAATATTCCCCCAGAGCCAAGTTTTATTCTCAGCTCGGGGTCAGGTTACGTCCCATCGAGTCAGCCGTTTTGGTCTGGGGACGTAACATTCCCCCAGAGCCAAGTTTTTTTCAACTCGGGATTGGGTTACATCCCACCGAATGAATTATGATCGGTTCAGGAACGGAGCGTTCAACCCATGGTTAAATTTAAAATCGATCGGGCTCAGAATTTTTCCTCTCGTCCAGATTCGGAAGAGTAAGTTAGCAAGATAGAAGAGGAAATCGTGCAAAGTATGAAAGGCAGGAAACAGAGCAGTCTGAGATAGGCAAGGGAAAGAAAATTACATATATTATAGGAAAAACACAAGTATATTGTTTGTTACAAAAAGCCGCCTCGGGGTCACCCTCGTTCATCAGCCCGCACAATGGCAATGGGTTCAGCTCAATCAGTTTCAGAAGGCAGGACCTCTGGCTCTGACTCGGCAGTCGTGGGTTCGAGATATTTAATTCGCTCTGAAATAGGGGTAAATAGAGTAACAACTTCATCCCCAAAATGCATGAATATGGCAAGCGAAGACCTGATTAAATAGCACGAATAGTTCTATGTGATTACTGGAGCAACAACTGACCGAACGATCAGCACACCATCTTTTTCATAGTTCCCAGCATCAACTCACTAACTCGTTGAATACCGAGAACTAGGGGATGAATGATGATGGTGTGTTTTGACAAACACATTGAACAGTGCGACCATGAGGCATAGATGAAATTTTTCCCTTTTTCGAAATGGACGTGTGTTCAGAAAGTATTAGTCACTCCCCGGCCTGGTAGAAAGTCCGGACATAAACTTCCAGATTTGGTCGACCAAAGTATACGATTTGGTGCAATTTCCATAAACCGACCACATTAGGTTATTAGCTCGGTTCGGACCTATTCTGCTTCCCCATTTGAGTAGGTCGAAGAGCTCGAACATTTCAGGACAGGACGGAAATGGCTCGATGAGTTCGGCAGATTATTTGGCAGACCACTTGGAAACCGATAGAAGCCCAGTGATCTTCGATTTTCCTTTACACATGTCATCTCCCGGAAGTACCGTCCAGGCTGCCACCATTATTGTTGCGTGTGGCAGAAGAAGAGGCATAGTTGATGTAATAGAACCGACAGGCTGCAGGCTTACTTTCGGCAAAGGCAAGCCTAGGGCAGAGAACCCATTAATCGGTCAGGCAGCACATGGTTTCATGGCAAGTGGGAGGAACATTGTCACATTTAGGGAGTATATAAAGGGAGGGTAGCCTCATGTTTTAGGGATGTCGGATAGGTAGCTTGCACCAAAAGAAAAATAGCAATTGTAATATCTTTCAACTGCTCGGTCACACGCCGACTTCATTCAAAACAGGTCGGCCGAGTCAGTTCCTGGCAATAAAACAACCTCCATCGTTTTGTGCTCGTGGACGTAGGTTGGATTCGTCCCGCCGAACCACGTTAAAACTCATTTGTCAATCTGCGTGTTTTTCCGCCTTCCACTAAGTTTGCTTTTGGTTTCCCATAACCAAACAAATTCACTGTTGAAGGAAAGTTATTCCGGGAATAATATTTCATTATTGTCTCTGAGACGAAAATCAACCGTCAACAAATATCATACCATTTCATTTGTAAATTTTATACTTTCGTCAGGTTCTAATGCAATAACTTTCAGGCTGCTAAAGGGATCATTCCCTAACGAGGCTGGATATTTGGGGGGACCACTTGATCAATGTCCAGCGATTTGCCAAAGAACCCCCGACGTTGGGTATCCCAAAGAGTATTTAAGGTTTTTAATGCTTGCGATATGTGTTGGTACCCGATTAGTTGTTTGAAATTTTATCCCAACAGAAAGTAATCATATTAAAGTGAAGCAAATGAAATTTTAAAGATATTACTACAATTTTTCATGATCTAAGAAGAAGCTAAAATATAAACTGCTGCAGCCCAAGTCAAATTGTAATTTATTTTTATTATTATTATTATTATTATTATTATTATTATTATTATTATTATTATTATTATTATTATTATTATTATTTATTATTTATTATTTTGTATAAAGATCCTCAATAAGAGGAGAATCAAGAAAAAAACAAAAATCTCAGCTAACTGACACCTTTGAAACTGTCTTATTATATACTAACCAACCCATTGAAAACTATAAATTAATAAGATAAAAAGAATCATATATACGGACTTTTTTCGTCTCAGGGGTAATATCGGGATAATACTCCTGGGACAACTTTCTATCAACCTTAAATTTGTTTGGTTATGAGGAGACCAAAGACAAATTTAGTAGAAGGTGGGAAAAACACACAAATTGACAAGATAGTTTTAACGTGGTTCGGTGGAGCAAGTCCAGCCTACGTCCACGGGCACAAAACGATGGGGTTTGTTTTATTGCCAAAAAACCGACTCGACCGACCTGTTTTCAGTAAGGTCTGAGTATGGCCGAGCAGTTGAAAGAATATTACAAGTGGTGTTTTTTTTCTCTTTTTGTTACAAGTTGCTATATGCAAAAAAAAAAAAAACAACCTATACAAATGAGACTACCCTCCTTTTATATACTCCTCAAAATGTAACATTGTTCCTTCAACTTGCAATGTTTCCTGCGCGGTCTTCGATTGATTGACGGGTTCTCTGCTCCAGGTCTGCCCTCGGCCCTCGCCGAAAGCAAACCTGTCGTCTGACGACCTGTCACATCACTCTGTTTTATCCACTGCCACACGCAACAATAATGGATCCAGCCTGTAAAGTGTCTTTGAGAAATGACACGTGCCGAAGGAAAGATCCAGACCTTCTGATTTTCTGTCGGTCTTCAGGAGGTCGGTCAAGTAACTTGTTGAACTTTCCAAAATGTTTACATCTTGAGCTGAGATACCCGAGCTCATCAATCTACTCAACGGGGGCATGATATAACCTAACCAAGCCTACGACCTAAAGTAGTCAGCCATGGCTCTGATGTGGTTGGTCTTTGAAACCGTGTCATATTACATCCTCTGGCCGGTCATGCTCATGAAATCGGATGAGGTGAATTTCCCTTTCTGCCATTCTCGAATTGTACAAAAGACTTAGCCGTAGAAATCCCCATCAACATCTGTCCCCCAATTCTCGGTTCCAACGAGTGTACGAGTTGGTGCCGGGAACTATAAGAATTCTGAAGTGAGCTGATCAGCTAACCGGTGGCCCGACCCAGAAACAAAACAGAGAACTTCCTCGGGCTTTTTCCAAACCATCATCAGCTATCCCTTATGCTCGGTCAGAAAAATGCTGATGTCTTTCCAACTAACCTCCAACTTGAATCAAACTCCTCATTTGCCCTCACGATAGCCGTCCCTAGAGAACTGCGAGTCATCATGTCTTCATAAATGCCCATCAAATCAACTTTAGGATTTCACCCGAGCGTGCCACTTGTCAAAAACCTACGGTCTTCCCGCCCAAAATCTCAAATCAAACGGTCGTTCCTAAGGTAGCCGAAAAACCTTTCAATCTCAGACGCTTATCCCAAACTGATCAGACGGAGCCCACAGATGACACGTGGCACACATCCGAAGACTCTCCCAATCAGACGGTCAAAACTGCACCGTGCTGTTTTATAAGAATGCAAACCAACGCTTCTTTCTCTCTTTTACGAAGATTACAATCCTCAAACTGCAGAAGCTCATTCGCTTGTGAGACCAACAACATTTCAACCGACCAGACCAACCGCCTACCCTTCTTCTCAAAACAAGTAAGTTTCTGCTCGTCCCCTCTTCTCTTTACCTGCTGTGTTTTTCCATTGTTGTTTCGGTGCTTTCTAGCTTTCTTCTTGCTGTTGTCTGTTCTTCTTATCCTTCTGGCATGCATATCTCCTCATTCTATGTTGCAAATTTGTTTCAGATTTAGTGTGAGATGTATTGTACATGTGTTTTCTGGTTGTAGGGTGGGTATTAGGGTATGATGCATGTATTTCGGATTTCGGGTTTTTTTTTCACATTTGGTTGTATGTGTTTAGGGAGAGACTTATTTTTTGTGGTTATTGCTAGGGCATTTAGAGACTGTAGGCTTATGTCCCCGATAGTTATAATGGCTATCAAACTCCTGATACCTCATTCTGACCACTGACCTTTCTGTACTTCATGGTGACCGCTAGGCATGTCTGATATTGGATCTTCTTCAGCCAAACCAGTAGAAAACCAACCTCATCGTGCTGAAGAATCTTCCTCAAGCTCGGAGACACCGAGCGTAGAGGACATGAATACCACCCCTACCCCTTTCTAAGATAAAAAACGACTCTTATCACCAAAGAATCCCCCGGAGAAACCTGAGCATGGAGAGTTGGGAAGCTCGACCTTTGAGATGGACCAGCCTTCAACTATCACTAGAGAAGCCTTGGGTGTGCTCCGGGAGCATCACGAAATTCCCACTGACATATCTCTTGATGTCCCCGGCTTGTGTGATCGTGCAAGCCAACCCGATGAGGGATCGGTCGCCCTTCTTCCTTCTTTTTTAAGTGCGGTCTCCGGCTACCTATTCAACCATACTTTGCGGGAATGTTGGCCAAAATAAAGATCGCTTCTTATCAACTAAATATGAAAAGCTGAAGAGTTCTGGCCGACCTGCATGTGATCTGGTACCGAGCAGGCCTCAGGGAACCGAATTTTGAGGAGTTGAAGAGACTTTACCAATTGAAGGCCAACCCAAAATCACACCACGACTGGTATTACCTCTCTTCATATCCCGACGTCCATGCCCTCATCAAAGACCTCCCTCAAACCAACAAAAACTTCAAAGATCATTGGTTCTGGGCTATCGGCGACTGGGGACGGGCCTTGCCCACGTTCCCGGAGATGACTGAACTCTCTGACATCTTCAGAGCGGGAGGTTATGACCCGATTTCTCAGTTTCTCTTTCTTTCTCAACTTTCGTGCCAAAATACTAACTCTTTAACTATTCTCAGGCTGCTGGAGGGATCCTCCTGAGGTTACCCGTGTGGTCCGGGTTAGGATCAAGGTGGCTCGAAGCTACGCCTGCCACTGGAGGAGGGTGGTCAATGACTCTGCCTTCCTGGAGTCAGGGCTCGTTCGGAGCGCACCTCCATAGGTCCCGAGACGTTTAGGTAGATTCTTACTGACTTCCTGACTGATCTCCTTGCTTGCTTGACCCATGAATGACTTGAAATCTTCTGTATTTCAAACTGACCATGCTTTCTGCCTTGGATTCTGCAGGAATGTCAAAGCGGCCAAAATACCTTGAGCAGCTGGCAGATGCATTGAAGAGGACCGGTCCAGTCGAAGTCGGATCTTCTCGGAAATATCCAGTGATTGTCAAGGCCAAGAGGAAAACCAAAGAGGTGGCCCGGTCATCTGCTCAAATCTCAATCTCCCCGTCCAGAATACTCATGGGGACCACAACCCAACCTTCGAGCCCTCCAAGGCCTGTCAACAAACGAAGATGTCTGATCGGGGCGGGAGAGGTCGAACCAGTGGAAGAGGATGAGGAAGAACGGCCACTGGCAAGAGGCAGGCTATTCAGAGAGAAAGAAGAACTGTAGAGGCCTCCTCCAAGAAAGGAAAAGGCGTCGTGGTACTCGGGCCAGACGACCTTAGTGAAAAAATCCGAGAAGCCATTACCCATCTTGTGCTGGCATTCAATGAGCTGGCCGAAGTGGTTCCTGTGGAGGAGATCCCAAAATTCGAAGACATTTCTCCCGAGGATGTGGTGATGGAGTTCTGTTCCCAAATGGCCAAGGTAGCAACTTCCTGCTTCTACCCTTCAACTTCATTTGTCTGCTGTTCTAACTTCTTACTTTCCACCTCGCAGGGAAATTATCTCATGGCCAAAAATAAGGATCTACTCATCAGCCTTCTATCCGAGGGAGGTCGCACGCAGAGGCTTCAGAGCCAGATTACCGAGCAGAAGGCCCTATTGGCAAAAAATGCAGAAACAATAAAAACCCTAGAGGAGACTGCGGCCGAGGCCCTTTCACTGAATGAATCCATCCGCAAGGCTTTTTCTCTGGTCAGAGAAAATACAGAGACAGCCAAGAAGGATTTGTAGGCTGCCAGAGCGGAAAACAGTCGCTTGAGGTGTGAGGCGTCGAACACCGAGTCCAAAATCAAGAAGTTAACTGAGGAGAGAGACCAGGCTCGGGAGGAGATGAGGAAAAAAGAAACAGAGCTAGAGGGTGAGCGGGATGCCATCAGACTCGAGGGGGTCGGTGACTGTGTCGAGATCATCCCGTTGGTGATGCCTAACTTGGATATGGGGCCCATCCACGCAGCCATCCGATTATGCAAATGGGAGCTTTCAAAAGAGGAGTTCCAAGAATGGATTCCCTCTCTTTCATAAGACGTCAAAGATCCTCAGCCTGTTTCAGCCGTACCAATGTCATTGGCCCCTGAAGACGATCGACATGAGGCTCCTGCCCCCGAAATGCCCGAGGCTGAAATTGTAGCCCCTCCTACCGATGCCGAGCCTGCTCAGCTGTCGTTCTCGTTTATTGAAGAAGAAAGTTGTTGCCCATGCACGGGATGATCAGTAAAGGGTGACCGAAACAGGGCTCTATGTAATTCCAAACGATACATTTCTTTTGTTTGCAATCACTTCTTTTCTTCAATACTTATATCGGATGCTTTTGTTCTGCTATTTGTACTTGGTTTATCCTGGCTTGGCTTATCATGGCTTCAGATTTCCTGACTTGACCTTCTATATCTCATTGTGGCCTTGTACTCGGCCAACTTGAGTCTGACTTCGAGGTGATAATCTGTCCCCGAGCTGAGATAAAATGCATTCGGTGGGACGTAACCCGACCCCGAGCTGAGAAGAACACTTGGCTCTGGGGGAATGTTGCGCCCCTAGGCCAATGAAATAGACTCGGCGGGAGTCACCCCAACCCCGAGCTAGTGGAACAATATAGTCTCGATGGAACGAATCCAACCCCGAGCTAGTAAAGACACTTGGCTCTGGAGGAATGTTACGTCCCCATACCAAAGAGATAGACTCGGTAGGAGTCACCCCAACCCTGAGCTGAGAAGAACACTGCATCGGTGGAACGAATCCGGCCTCGAGCTGGTGGAATTATACAGACTCGATGGGAAGAATCCAGTCATGAGCTGATGGAATAACACAGACTTGGCGGGACGAATCCAGCCCCGAGCTGGTGGAATAACACAGACTCGGCGGAACAAATCTAGCCCCGAGCTGGTGGAATAACACAGACTCGGCGGAACTAATCCAGCCCTGAGCTGGTTGGAATAATTGAGACTTATATGAGGGATGATTTCCAACCTCAGAGGCTCTGCGGATCTTGGCGCGGGCGTCTCATTGCCAGACCAGCGAAAAATAAAAATAGAACAAAGTGAAGTTAGCAAAAAGTGGAGGTGACTTATCACATACTCCATGCAAAAATTCAAGAAGTGAAAGCAACTCGGGTGCTCCGAGGCAGCGTCCTGCCCGAGGCATCCAAAACATAATTCTGAACTTTACAATTCAGTGTCCCGGCTAACCAGGCTATGGATACGTCGATCCAGGCGGTCAAGTAAATCCCCACGAGCGACATGGACACCCCGTGTGGGTCTTCCCTTGGTGGTACTCAATGGGAATCACCAGCCGACTTGCAGGGGAAGAAACCTCTCTGGGTCCGGTTTACCCGAGACTCCTGTAATCAAGGGCGCCATTCGGCCAAACCCAAGCCAGGTGGTCTGATGGTACTGAGAGGGACTCACCATCCGACTCACATGGGAAGAAACCTCTCTGGGTCCGATTTACCCGAGACTCCTATAATCAAGGGTGCCATTCGGCCAAACCCAAGCCAGGTGGTCTGATGGTACTGAGAGAGACTCACCAGCCGACTCGCAGGGGAAGAAATCTCCATGGGTCTAATTTACCCGAGACTCATGTAATCAAGGGCGCCATTCGGCCAAACCCAAGCTAGGTGGTCTGATGATACTCAACGGGACTCATCAGCTGACCTGCAGGGGGATAAACATCCATGGGTCCGGTTTACCCGAGCTATTCCTCAAATATGTGAGTCATGGGGAAGTAACGCTCCGGCCTCGGGGGTTTGATAATGACACCCGGGTGTGGTGTGCCACGAGGGGTTCGCGCGTTTCCCACATGTACCCCATCCCTTGATGCGTTCGGGATCCTCAAAAGTGAAAGGAATCAGGTCGGAACACTTCCGCCCGAGGGTTTGATAATGACACCCGGGATTGGCGTGCCACGGGCTTGGTGCCCTTCCCAATTACCAATTACCCCTTCGCATCGAACACATCCCAAGAATATTGAAAACAAATTTCGTATTCATTTAACAAACAAGTAAGATAAACAAGTTTCTTAAAGAAAATAAGAGTTTTATTAATATTCAAAGGACCTGCTACCCTTCTTACGACTCTTTGTGGGACATTTTAAGAGAGGCTTTTACAATGCTTTCTTCTGTTTCTTGTATGATAGTCCGACCATATCTTCTAGCCCAAGCTTGACTCCGAGAACCCCCGATGCGTATGTCATAGTTGTAAACTTCACACTGAGGCTGGTTCTCGAGTCTCGGCTTCTTCAGATCCGTCTGGTCTGATCTTGCTTTCCGAAATGGGCTCACAGGGTCTGCTGCACTAGACGCTCCACATGCGTTAATGAATAATGCATTTCCCTGGGCCTCATATATCCCGAGAGAATCTGGGAACCTGGCTGAGGCCTTTAATCTTTGCTCCTTGTGGTTCCCCTTGTGGGATTTTTTCTACTTTCTTCTCATTCGGAGAAGACCACCACACTAATTGAGAACTAGCCTGATGGACGTCCTCCTTCGCCCTTGGCTGACTAGTTCCTCGACCAATCCTTCAGTACATGTAATCTGCGAAACTGAAGATTGGTAAGCTGAGCTGTTACAACACCTTCCCACAAAGGAACTTGTTCAGCCGCTGCCAATGAACGTAACCCATCCATAACATTATATTCTATTCCATAACTCAACCCGGATGGGTGGCCGTTGGCTAACACTTTTACATTCCATTCCACAACTCAAAAAAGAAAAGCTTATGTCGCTGACAGCCATTATTCATACAAACCATTTCTTCCTCTTGTTTTAATCTGCTTCTTCCCATTCCTTTCCCCCTCTATCCATTCTGCTGCTGAACTATCCACCAACCTACGGTTTCTACCCTCTACCATCGTCTTACTACGTGATTTTATTTTTGCTCTTCTCCTCACAGACAGCGCCAACTATTGGCGGATGATTTTCGTCTCAAGGGCAATATCGAGATAGTGCTCCCAGGAAAACATTCCATCAACCTTGAATTTGTTTGGTTATGGGGAGACCAAATGCAAATTTAGTAGAAGGTGGGAAAAACACATAAATTGACAAGATAGTTTTAACGTGGTTCGGTGGAGCAAGCCCAGCCTACGTCTACGGGCACAAAATGATGGGGTTGTTTTATTGCCAAAAAATCGACTCGACCGACCTTCTTTAAGTAAGGTCTGAGTATGGTCGAGCAGTTGAAAGAATATTACAAGTGGTGTTTTTTTTCTCTTTGTTACAAGTTGCTATATGCAAAAAACCCAACCTATACAAATGAGACTACCCTTCCTTTATATACTCCTCAAAATGTAACGTTGTTCCTTCAACTTGCAATATTTCCCGTGCAGTCTTCGATTGATTGACGGGTTCTCTGCCCCAAGTCTGCCCTCGCCGAAAGCAAACATGTCGTCTAACGGCCTATCACATCACTCTATTTTCTCCACTGCCACACGCAATAATAATGGATCCAGCCTTTAAAGTGACTTTGAGAAATGACATGTGCCGAAGGAAAGGTTCAGCCCTTCTGATTTTTTGTCGGTCTTCAGGAGGTCGGCCAAGTAACTTGTTGAACTTTCCAAAATGTTTCCATCTTGAGCTGAGATACCCGAGCTCATCAATCTGCTCAACGGAGGCAGGATATAATCGAACCAAGCCTACGACCTAAAGTGGTCGGCCATAGCTATGATGTGGTCGGTCTCTGAAACCGTGTCATACTACATCCTCTGGCCGGTCATGCTCATGAAACCGGATGAGGTGAATTTCCATTTCTGCCCTTCCGGAATTGTGCAAAAGACTTAGCTGTAGAAATCCTCATCAATAATATACAACTGCATAAGCCAAAACAATAAGCAACCCCTCAGTAAGAAACAAAAATAATAAAAAAAAAAAACAGAATCCACTAACAAAATCTGTAGAAAAGAAAATCAAGAGTCTTTAACTGTAAGTGGAATAATCTCTGAAAGAGTGTGATTCTCACCAGACAAATGAATCTATGGAGGAGCCCATTTTAGCGAAACAGTCGACAACACCATTTCCTTCTCGGTAAACATGAGTGAAGCCAACTATCATTGAGTTCATGAGGTGTGCACAATTGTTCCATCAAATAATCAAAGGCTTAGTTCTTTTGCTTGAAATCAAATTGACAAAATCATTTAGAGAGTCTAAGATATCTATGTCAACACGAAAATATCCTTAAGCCAACCCCATAACTTCGTGACAAACTGACACCTGAAGAATAAATGAAAAACATCCTCTTCACAGCCATAAATATCACAAAGACCACAAACCGAAACCATAACCACAACCAAACTTCTATTTCTAATAACATTTTTTTTAGATAAGGTAAATATATTAACTAAAAGAAAACCACAACAACAGTAAAAACACATATCCCAAAGAGAAGAAGCTAATGAGGACAGGCTCTTCAAGCTAAAAAATCAGAGCGAAACAGACAAACATCATAACAAACAAAGGAAACTCAGAAAATAGGAAGCCTATTATTGCCTAGTCTCCAAGCCATAACAAAATGTCTTGGCAGAATATGAGAACCTCAAAGCTTCTCCAAAAAATGGAGGAGTTGGATTATCTTGATGCACTATATGTTGAAGTTGTTGAGGTTGGTACTCTGAGCACCAATCCATAATGTATTTATAATCTATTGTTGAATATGAGCAATCACTTTTTTCATAATGTTATCTATTTAATCGTATCACCTTTGGTCATATATATATATATATATATAATATATATATATATATATATTCGATCTAATTTAGTTTATATCGAAACTAACTGAGACTTAGTGATGTATATATTAGACAAATGTCTAAGAATATACAGTAGTCACATAATTATGAGGCTTGTAATTGACATTGTGAGATGTCACTACTTGTTGTATATTCTCAAATAAAATTTACTGTAGAGATTTACTAACATCGGTCAGTTAGTAAAATTCCTTGAGACCAGTACATGTCTTATATTGAGATTTGGTCTAATCGTTTATCCCAATGAATCATGAATCTTGAGAGACTCGTATAGACATGTAGGTATTTATTTGATGAACATTGAATGACTCACTAGAAGTATTCCTAATAGATGGCACACCAACATCAATAAGAATCTTTCCGAGTCAAGTTGCATATCTAGTTCTTTGACTTGAGATACCACCATAGATGTATGAGTGGTCATCCACACTTTGACAACCGTCACGTCACTAGTCAATCTAGACCAGACCTCTGCCTGTTTTTTTGGTATAGATCGATGCTCATGATATCCTGTGATGTCAAAAAGGACCTGTCAGTCCTATGTACGAGATTTATGTATCTATTTCTTGAACCGAAGACTCCTCCAGTCCTCCCTCAAATCTACAAGCTTTTTCTCGAAATCAGCAAGCTCTTCTATGTTCCAAAGAGCCACCCAAGTGTGTGGCCTCCAAAGATGCACACACCAAAGCTAAAACTCAATGGCTAGACTACGCCTTGAGTGCACGAGTATTTTGCCCTTGGTGCTAGCCTAGGCAAATACCTCAAAACTTTTAACTCGAGATTCCTCTAGTCAATTAGACTTAAGGATCCTCAAAATCAGTGGCTTACTCTTAAACTTTAGAGTTGGTCACTTATATAAACCCAAGATATGAAAGGTTTTGGTGTCAAGAATTTGTAAAGAATTCTTTGGGTTTATATAGGTGCTCCAAAGACAACAAAGTTAATTAAGAATCTGATGTGGGATAAATGCTAATTTAATCTTAGCCATTGGATCTTAATTTAGTGGTTTAATGAGATTATAAAACCCTAATAAGAGTTTGGGTCGAATTGGAATTCAAAACAAATAAAAATATTTACTATTTATGTTACTATTCATGTTACTATTCATATTACTATTCATGTTTTTTTATTTATTCCAATTCCCAAAGTGCCCTATCGTCATTTACCAATCCTCAAGCCATTATGGAACCTCATAAATGATTTGTTCAATAATTAAACACATTGAACTATTTATGAACAATTCATACAACAATCATATATGCTGTTAAATTTGTATTGTGCATTGTTAACCATTGATTTCGACTTTTTTGTGTGTGACCTTTTGGTTTCCCCTCAAGTTGTACATGAAATGAATTGTGATAATTTAATCGAACATAAAATTATCCTCCGATCAGATGGTCGTTCGATTTTAATGACCAAGGTTGACATCTAGTAACATGCCAAGGACCTCAATGACAAGGAAAGATATATACCCATTCTGTATGTGATTTACATATGATACGGTCCCTCGCCTCATTGTATCCCTACCGTTTGACCTAGGGTGCGGAAAGTGTCTACCCATACAGTCAAAGGTATAATGTTGATGGTGTCATGTATCGTGCTAACCCAAGAATCTCACATGATTCTTCCGCTGCAGCCACAGTCTCAAGCACTGATCATACACATCAACCCGTGAATTGGAATACTACTCTTATAAGCAAAGTTATCCGAGAGAGTGGCGATTCTCTGTTGTATCCTTAAAAACTTCATGTGTTTCAATAAATGACCCAATCATACCCTTATGACAGGATCTTTTGAGCTGGGAAAGAGAATGTCAAAGTTATTTGATCCACACATAATATTGTAAAGACCTCAAGTCTAAGGACTAGTCATACAGTCGATACGTGAAAGTTCTCACAGACACATGGGATAAACACTCCATCTGAGAACTTTCGGAGGTCAGTTCGATAAACACGAGCAACTCATGCATCCATGTGATACACCAAGCGGACGGATCTCTGCTAGTAGCCTATGAGATCGACTTTCCCACTTAAGGGCGGATCATATCATCATACTAGTCTTTCTGCTTTGTGAATGCCCAGATTATTCACAAAACTATGACTAGGTGTTGGACAATTATGACCCATAGCGTCACTATTTGTACAGATCATGGTGTTGTTGTATAAATTAATTATCTTATCATTTGTGATTAGATCACCTAGATGTATAAATGACAGAAGGTCCATATGATTAATTCCGGATTAAGATGATATGAGACAGTATCAATCCATGAAGGTTTAATCATTAAATATCCCTAGTCGTATTATTATCGAGATTGGACATCGATAATGCGGAATAGACTAGTATTACGCTTGTGCATGTTATGGGAGCATAACGACATAGTTCTCATATATTTGGGTATTGGATACTCATGCAAGTGTAATAGGAGGTTGTGTTTTACCGATGGTACAGAAAACAACTTCGCTCTGGATAGACCCATTCGGAATTCCATTGGTTGTATGACTATGTGTCTATGGAAGTCCGAATCAGGGTAGGTGTATTTGGTCTTAACCTGAGACTTGCACCGCTAATACTTGTGACAATCAATATACTTTGGTTTTGGTCGTCCAGGGCTTTAATCGATTTCTGTGTACACCTCTTCTGGGTATATCGAGAATCGTAGTGTGTTGGTGTGATGTCAAGATGGAAGTATCACTCCAGTCATAGTGGAGATGATGTCACGTAGGATACGAGACTGGTGCTCTTATATGCTGCAGCTATCGGGATATTATGACTAGGTCATGTATATCTGATTATAGAGACTAGTTACCAGACATCCGACATGTGCTTTGTAAGGGGCAGACACAATTCCAGCCCCAGGCCTAGCACGTGACATCCGATACTGGACCGAGATACGCAATACTACGTATACTACGCCTGATATAGATCGCTTATTCCTGTAAGCATGTTTCTGGAGAATTTGGTAGGCATGTGATGAGTGATAAATGTATCACTATTTCTCACTCATTTTACTTGATATTTTGTATAGTTTTTGAGTTTTGTGAATATTTTGATGTGTTTTGTGTTATTTTGCAGATAAATAAAGATTCAGGATATTTTGGAGGTGATTTGGAGCAAAACTGTGAATTTGGTGAAATTTGGCAAAAAGGGTATTTTGGTAATTTTGGACGTCCCGACACAAATTTTGGTAATTTTGGGCATCCCGACACCAAAATAAAGTTTTAGGATATTCTGGAGGTGATTTGGAGCAAAACTGTGAAATTTGGCGAAAATGGTATTTTGGTAATTTTGGGCGTCCCGACACCGAGGGTATTTTGGTAATTGCACCACCATGCCACGTGTCAAAAATTCAACGAGCCGTCTTTTTTAGCACACCATGCCACGTGTCGAAAATTCAGCAATCCAAAAAAAATAATAATAAAATAATAAAATGATAAAAAAAATAAAAATCAGAAAAATAATAATAAAAAATTAGATTTTTTTGCCTATAAATAGATTTCGAATTTTTAGTTTCAAATGTACCTCTTCCTCTGAAATCCTTATAAATAAAAGAGAGTTCTTCTTATTTGCTTCTTTTATTCAGTTTTATTTACGCTTTATAGTAGTAATTCTATCCATCTATGAGGGGGTAACTTTTCTATGCTGAGGTAATAAGGTAATACTTTTACTTTTGCTATTTAGATTAATCTCCCTTAAAATATGATATATAAACTATTTAAAATCGGATTAATAAAGGATACCGCCATTCCGGACGGTTGGTTATTTAATTTAATCTGGTTAAACCTGACTTAATGAGGATACCGCCATATTGGACGGTTGGTTTAAGTTTATATTTCTGTTCCGCCTTATGGCTGGTATATTTGAATTTGACTTAATCAGGATACCGCCATTCTGGACGGTTGGTTTAAAATATCACACGATTATATATTATTTTATGGGAGATATCTAAATAGTAAATAGTAGAAGTTAATTCCTTTTACCTTAGCATTTTATTTATTTTTCCGCATTTACTTTTTAGTAATTTTTATGTCTTTTTACTTGTCCTAATTATGTGTTATAACTAAGTTAGTTTTCTAGGGTTGTGATAAAATCTAATATTACCGATTTAAAAAAGGGTTAGATTATAGTTTGGATAATTAAAAGAATTATTTGTTGAGTCATAACCTTAATGCCTTTTTATTAACTGATCACTAATAAAATTGATTAGATAAAACTTAAAATTAACTAGACATAGGGATTTTAAGTTTAAAGACCTTATACTCAACAACCCACGATCTTCTTTAAGGATAGATAAACCTTTAATAGATTTCCTTACAGGATAGGAATATACCTGTTGGGCGGGGGTAATCAATAATTGGAATTCAATCTTAATGAATCTAGGTAATTTAATTGACATAGACATATGGTTCAATTTGATTATTCTAGGTATTGGTAAATGACCATCGGAAGAGGCTTTTACATAATTTAGTGTTCCAGATTAATAATTCAATATTTTACCCAACTATGATATAATTACTTCATCTTTTAATAGATATTAGAAAGATTCACAACCCTAGATCTTTGAGTCTTTTATTTTCATTAGTATTTTCTTTTATCTTTTTATCTTTTTATTTATTTAGCAAATCTACAAATCAAATCATTCAAGCAATCAATTCCCTTCTCCCTCAATTAGATATTTGAAAATAAATAGTATCAACAATTAATAACAATAGTAGGAATTAAGTCCTCGTGGGATCGATATTTTTATACTACTTGAACGATACGTGCGCTTGCGTTATACGTGTGTGTTTACGCCGGTCAAGTTTTTGGCGCCGTTGCCGGGGACTTATTTTTCTTGAGTTATTAATTTTGAAGCTATCTAATTTACTTGTATCTAATTTTCTTTATCTGTAATTTTTTTTCTTTCTTTTGTTTTCAGGTAATTGAAAAATGGAACAACATTGGGAAATTGAAAGATCACGAGCTTTACTAGAAGATACACCCCAAATCTGGGAGCAACAGTCCGGTTTTCTGAGGTCTGTTGTCCAGCACAACAATTATCACTGGAATTCAGAATCAAGCAATTCTACATTTGCTCAACAGAATGAAATGGGGAGATGTGTAATTTGTGATGGCAACCACCCGAGCGATCAATGTATATACCTTTTAGAGTGGCAGAATTATTGGAATCATTCAAGGTACGAAGAATCATCACATTTTCCATCTTATCCACCATCCATCTACGATATTCATCAGAAACCAGAACCATCAGAGAAAGATCAGTTGAATGACATGCTAAAAGATTTGTTCGAGGAACGAGAAGTTCTATTTGAAGCACAAATTCAGAGTCAAGCAGCATATATACAAAGAATGACAGATCAAGTTAGACAATTAACAGATAACCTGAATCACATATCTCACGGAGCAAATTCAAATAATACTGAAGAAGCCTTTCGATATCCTGAGATTCATCATGACATCATAACAGAGGACGAGGCTGAGCAGTATCAAGAATCAGAGGTATCAGTTCAGGAGCCTGCACCAACAAAGTCTCATTTGATTTTTATTATTCTGACTCTGACGAGGATGAAGAAACTGAGTTTTTTGTACAACTGCACCAACAAGGAAGGATGAAACTTTCCATCCTCAGAATGAAGATCTTGGAGCATGCTTTACCATGATGATTGAAGAAGATCTACCTGAGCCAATCATTCCAGTCAGATCAGAGGATGAAGACCTAAAATCTGACATTTCTTTTATCCTCAGGTTGACAATTTTGAAGCATGTATTTCACAGTGACAGATGAAGAGCTGAATATGGAAATTTTCAAATACATATGTGAATAAAGGTGGAGCAAGAACCAAAGCAAATGTTTGAACAAATTGAAAATCCAGAACATTCAGGGAGAACACATCGCTGTTTTGAGGAGTACAATTTAGAGATATTATTCAGAAACTTGACAGAATGGAATTCCATTCCAAGTCAAGCACATACGAGACCTCCTGATTTTCTTTCTTTCTTTTCAGGAATAACTGGAGCAACAAAGGTTAAAAAGGTGGCACAAGCTCTGAATGAGGACAAACTCTTTTTGCCACTTTACCGTTGGAGAAGAGACCCTTCAAAAGCAACACTCACGGGATTGTCTTTGATCGGACATCCAAAACGACGCTGAAACCTCCTTAACAATAGATTTCAGTCACGTCTGGCTGAATACGAAAAATTTAGCGCTAGTAGGGAGGCAACCCATGTCATTTGTTGTCATTTTTGTTTTCATATTTCATGTTGTAGAATTTTTAATTTTGTGTGTTGTTTTGTAGGGAAAAGCACAAATGGAGCATTTTAAGACAGAAGGAATGGTGTTTGACAATCACAAAGAAGAGAGCTAATTCATTAGCGATGGCTGAGTAAAGAATTAATTCTTGAGACGCATCCCAATGAATTTATACTAAGAAAGTGGCGTATTGCATACACAATTCTGTTGCCTTAATTATTGTTTTGATTTGCTTTTCTATTGAAATTATCTTTATTTTCATAGACAGGATCCATACTTTTTGACCTTTCACGATTTCTTTTGTTTTTTTTTTTTTGCTAACAAGCTTCCTTTGGAAGATACTAGTGCTATTATTACTCACCCTTTTTCAGGTACTATAAATTCAGCCCGTCATTTCACCTTTGGAGGCATCCAGAGTGAGAAAGAAATACATAAAAAAAAAATGGAAGCCACTTCAAGAAGACGAGTTGAGAACATATGTGTGTTTTGCGGGGTAGTATGTTGGTACTAAACCACAATACATAGAAGCAACACATGATTGGGTCGAGTCTTAGCTGCAAGGAATATGCACTTAATATATGGCGGAGGCAATCTTGGACTAATGGGGATCGTTTCAAAAGCTGTACAGGAAGGAGGCAGTCATGTTTTGGGAATCATCCCAAAACCCTTGGCAGAGGCAAATCTTATTGGATCATCAAACGGAGAGGAACTGATCGTGTCAGGTATGTCTGAACGACTGGTTGAAATGATTAACCGTGCTGATGCTTTTATTGCTTTGCCAGGTGGGTTAGGTACATTGGAGGAAATTTTTATAGTACTATCTTGGGCAAACCTGAACATACACCAGAAACCGCTTGGACTGCTCAACGTTGATGGATTTTATGATTTTCTTTGTGTGTTTCTTGATGATGCTCGGAGAAATGGGTTTGTGTCAAAACCTATGAAAGAACTCCTTTTTACTGCTAGGTCTGCTCCAGATCTACTTGACCAACTCATAGCCTATGAACCACAAGTTGACCCTATCATTTCAAAGATAAAATGGTCTGATGATGATCGTGGTAAGAGGCGTTGTGTTAATCTGGATCTTAACCTTTAATTTGCTTGTAGTAATTCAGCCAACCAGGTACTATCTTCTAAACTCTTCTTCTACTGTTTAAGACATTGGGGACAATGTCTCATTTCGGTTTGGGGGTGAGGAATAGTTAATAGTAACTTGTTTGTATTGTGTTTTATTTTTAGTCCAAAATTTTTCGAAAATACAACAAATATTAAAAATTAATAAAAACAAAGGGCATATTTAAAGCTAGGTGATGGTTTGGTGTCTTCCTTCACTCACTACCTTTTATAAGGAAAAGCTATGGAGGCACCTAGTAATCATTCACTTGTAGCGTGTTGTGACAGACTAGTTGGAGGACTCGTTGTTTATTCCTGACAACAAGCGATAAGAGCCTAAGGGGCTTGGGTATTTAAGTGAGCCTCGCTCCCCTTCCCTCTGGGGAATCTACAACGGGAAGTCCATTCGACAGTTAGTCACACACCATAAACTCGTTGGCACGTACCATAAGGTATAAAAAGGTGCGTTCACTTGGTCGCTGAACCCTTGAGTGAGAGAGTTCAGTTTAGTTATGAACATCCTTCGTCAGCAAGAGCCTTTTGATTAAAACTTCTGAAACCACATGTAAATTATAGTTATATGACCAGTAGAAATGTTTTGTTGTTATATTGACTAAAAAGATGAAATTGGTAAGAAATAGCTGTGTAAGGAATTCTCACTCCTGAGACGTATTTCAAACCTAATTCAAAACAAGTTAATTTTTGTTTATTTCCTTTTGAATTATTAAATTTGTAAATTCTCCATAAAACTGACTAAAATGAATCTTCATATACTTAGTTGGCAGATATTATCAACATACATGGTAACATACGGACATAGGATAAAATTGAAAAGATTGTAATATTCAGTGCTATAGTTTAATTGGAGAAACATCTCAAAAAGTGATGGAATAAAAAAAAATACATCTGAGATCCGAGTTATTAAGTCTGTAAGGGTATTTTAATACCTAGTGCCCTAAAACCAACTGGTTTGGGAGTCACTGGCCCAAAGCTCGTTACATGGATAAAAAATGATGAAAAATATTTATATATATGATATATATAGAAGTCTGAGTAATTAAGTCCGTAGGGGTGTCTTAACACCTGATGCCCTAAAGCCAACTGGTTTGGAGTCACCGACCTAAAGCTCGCTACATAGATGGAAGATATTGTATATAAATAAAAAATAAGAAAAAAATCAAAGAAAAAATCAGAAAAATCAGAAAATTTATTCCATTACTACAAAAAGATGTGAATTCTGATAAAACTTTATGACAAAAATATTACTCTCTTATCAACTGCACTTATGACCGTTGTGGGCAAAAATGAGTTGTTTAATATTTTGTTGGCTGTGTATATGAAGAATGGTAAAAATAATCGGAGAATTTACTTATTAGTAATTTAGAATGAAACAAAACAACTACTAAACTTGGAGTAGAAGTTTCACATGATTAGTCACTAACTTATTTATTCTCTTTTCTCTTGTCTTTTTGCTTTTGTGTGCATTAGTTTCACTACCTTTTTACTTTTATAAAATGTTTGTGGGTATCATTGCTGTAAACCTTCACGAGACTACAACTCGTCCACTAGGGACACCTAGGGGTTTAAAGGCTTGTTGCATATGCTAAATGCAATCGTGATCCCTACGAAAGTGGCTTAGTTAAAATTTTATTATGTATTTTATTTTGCTCGAGGACTAGCAAAATGTTAGGTTTGGGGGTGTGATGAGTGATAAATGTATCACTATTTCCCACTCATTTAACTTGATATTTGTATAGTTTCTTGAGTTTTGTGAATATTTTGATGTGTTTTGTGTTATTTTGCAGATAAATAAAGATTCAGGACATTTTGGATGTGATTTGGAGCAAAACTGTGAAATTTGGTGAAATTTGCAAAAAGGGTATTTTGGTAATTTTGGACGTCCCGACACAAATTTTGGTAATTTTGGGCATCCCGACACCAAAATAAAGTTTCAGGATATTCTGGAGGTGATTTGGAGCAAAACTGTGAAATTTGGCGAAAAGGGTATTTTGGTATTTTGGGCGTCCCGACACCGAGGGTATTTTGGTAATTGCACCACCATGCCACGTGTCAAAAATTCAACGAGCCGTCTTTTTTAGCACACCATGCCACGTGTCGAAAATCAGCGATCCAAAAAAAATAATATAAAATAATAAAATGATAAAAAAAAATAAAAATCAGAAAATAATAATAAAAAAAAATTAGATTTTTTTGCCTATAAATAGATTTCGAATTTTTAGTTTCAAATGTACCTCTTCCTCTGAAATCCTTATAAATAAAAGAGAGTTCTTCTTATTTGCTTCTTTTATTCAGTTTTATTTACGCTTTATGTAGTAATTCTATCCATCTATGAGGGGGTAACTTTTCTATGCTGAGGTAATAAGGTAATACTTTTACTTTTGCTATTTAGATTAATCTCCCTTAAAATATGATATATAAACTATTTAAAATCAGATTAATAAAGGATACCGCCATTCCGGACGGTTGGTTATTTAATTTAATCGGTTAAACCTGACTTAATGAGGATACCGCCATATTGGACGGTTGGTTAAGTTTATATTTCTGTTCCGCCTTATGGCTGGTATATTTGAATTTGACTTAATCAGGATACCGCCATTCTGGACGGTTGGTTTAAAATATCACACGATTATATATTATTTTATGGGAGATATCTAAATAGTAAATAGTAGAAGTTAATTCCTTTTACCTTAGCATTTTATTTATTTTTCCGCATTTACTTTTAGTAATTTTATGTCTTTTTACTTGTCCTAATTATGTGTTATAACTAAGTTAGTTTCTCTAGGGTTGTGATAAAATCTAATATTACCGATTTAAAAAGGGTTAGATTATAGTTGGATAATTAAAAGATTATTTGTTGAGTCATAACCTTAATGCCTTTTTATTAATGATCACTAATAAAATTGATTAGATAAAACTTAAAAGAACTAGACATAGGGATTTTAAGTTTAAAGACCTTATACTCAACAACCCACGATCTTCTTTAAGGATAGATAAACCTTTAATAGATTTCCTACAGGATAGGAATATACCTGTTGGGCGGGGGTAATTGATGAGCGGAAAATATATCAATATTTACCGCCCCTTTAACTTAATATTTTGTTTAGTTTCTCGGGTTTGATGAATGTTTTGATGTGTTTTAGTTTATTTTGCAGATAAAATAATATCGGGTCTCAATGAAATCATTTAGGATGAAATATGGGTCAAATAAGGGCAATTATTGGACTTGATATATTAATTTTGGAGATTGGAAACTTGAAAGGGCGTTTTGACGAAGTGCAGTTTTGGAAATTCCAGTTTTGCGCATCTTTCGTATTTTGGACATAACTTTTTACTCAATTATCGGATTGAGCTGAGTCAAGTGCCAGATTAAAGAAGCCTCAAAGATCTACAACTTGAAAGAGAAAATATTTTCTAATTCTGAATATTTCATGCCCGAAATGATTAACCATCCAGAAGTGTGTAGTGTGTAATTATTAAAGTCACTTTCAATCATTTTCAAAGCAAAAAATAAATTAATAAATAAATAATTAAAATTATCAAATCATCACCAAACAAGATAAGCAATTAGTGGAGCAATTATGGATTTGGTGGAGTAATTAGTGGAGAGAAATTAATAATGGATTTGGTGGAGAAATTGATTGATGATTTGATGGTGGCAAAATTTTGCCTATAAATACCAAGCCATTTCATTTGTAAAATTCATACTTTCTTCTTTGAAATTCTTAATGAATAAATAAGAAGATTGTATCTAGTTTGTTTATTTTTAGTTTTCAGTAATTATTTTCAGTTTCGCACTTTCTTTTATTTACTTTTCAGTTTTTACTTTCCGCAATTTACTTTTACGCACAGTACTTTTCTTTCTTTAATTTTTCAGTTTTTACTTTTCAGTAATGAGTAGGTAATTTCCCAAGCTAGGGTGAAAGGTAATTCTTTTACTGTTACTATTTAGATTAATCTCCCTTAAAAATAATATATTCACTATTTAAAATACTGATTAATAAAGGATACCGCTATATTGGTCGGTTGGCAATTCAATTTAATCTGGTTTAAACCTAACTAATCAAGGATACCGCCAGATTGGTCGGTTGGTAAATTTATTTTGGTTCCGCATTTATGGCTGGATTATGGACAAATATTACCGCCTATATGGCTGGTTGGACTTAATTTGACTTAATCAGGATACCGCCAGATTGGTCGGTTGGTAAAATAATATCACAAGTTTATATATTATTTTATGGGAGATATCTAAATTAGTAGTAGTAAAAGTAATTCCTTTTACCTTAGCATTTTATTTTATTGTAATTTACTTTTCAGCTTTTACTTTACCGCAATTACTTTCAAGCATTTTCATTTTATGTCTTTTACTTTTAAGTTTTTATTAGCCCTAGTTATGTGTGGTAACTAAATTAGTTATCTGGGGTTGTGATGAATTCAATATCACCGGTTTATAAGGGGTTAAATTATGGTTTGGGTAATATAAAGGTTTATTTATTGAGCCTTAATCTTAATGCTTTTTATTAAATGGCCATTAATAAATTGATAGGTAAACTTAAAATGAACTAGACATAGGGATTTTAGTTTAAAACCTTAGACTCAATAGCCCACGATCTCCCTTAAGGATAGATAAACCTTTAATAGATTTCCTTACAGGATAGACATATACCTGTCGGGCAGGGGTAGCCATAATTGGAACTTAAACTTAATGAATCCAGATAATTTGGTTGACATAGACATATGGTTCAATTGGGTTAAAATGGGTATTTGTGTCTGACCATCGACAGAGGCTTTCACATAATTAGTGTTCCAGGTTAATAAATCAATATATTACCCAACTATATAATAACCAATTCATCTTGAAAATGATATTGGAAGGAATCACAACCCTAGATAGTTTTTTTTATATTGTATTTTCATAAATTACTTTCAAACAATTTCATTTTCTTGTTTTTAAATTTAGAATCGTCACCATTTCAAATCAATCAATCAACCTGTTAGATACTAGTAATCATTTGACCTCATAAAATTAATAGCTTAGGTATTAAGTCCTCGTGGGATCGATACATTTTATACTACTTGAACGATACGTGCGCTTGCGTTATACGTGTGTGTTTACGCCGGTCAAGTTTTTGGCGCCGTTGCCGGGGACTTATTTATCTTTTACTATTAGTTTAGGGGTTAGATACGTTACTTGTATCTAATTTCTTTTTACTTATTGTTTTTGTTTTCTTGTGTTTCAGGTTCTCAGAAACTTCATGAGACGAACCAGAAGCTTTGAACTCCGACCGCTTGACCCAAAATTGAAAGAACCATCAGACAGTTGAGAAGGGAAAGGCGAGAAGGCCAAGAAGCTTTAGTCAACATGGAACCTGAACCTTTGAACGTTGCACCACCAATTCCCATTCGAGACAGAACCATTCCGGTGGTTGACAGACTCATTTCTTGTATTGTACTTCCTCCCTTACCAGCAAATGCGTGTGACATCAAAACATGCATTCAGATGATTCAGCAGTCAGTTCAGTTCGGGGGGAATGCAACTGAAGATCCTAATTCCCACATCAGCAACTTCCTGGAAGTTTGCGGCACTTTTAACTACAACAGAGCATCAGAAGAAGCAATGAGACTGCGAGTTTTTCCATATTCCCTGAAGGACAGAGCTAAAGCTTGGCTACATTCACTACCATCAGGTTCTATCACAACTTGGAACACTTTAGCCACCAATTTCTTGCAAAGTACTTCCACCAGCCAGAACCGGAAAATTGAGGAATGACATCACATCCTTTGTACAACAAGATTCAAATCCCTCTGCGAAGCTTGGGAAAGGTACAAAGATTTACTCCGGAAATGTCCTCACCATGAGATTCCAAAGTGGCTACAAGTTCAGACCTTCTACAATGGACTTTCTGGAATAATGAGAACCACAATAGATGCTGCTGCTGGAGGAGCCTTGATGGCAAAAGGAGAAGATCAAGCCTGTGACCTAATCGAAGAAATGGCCAACAATAATTCCTTGTGGCCAACAGAAAGGAGCATGATCCAAAGAATTGCAGGAATTTATGAAGTTGGAGCAAACACAGCAGTGAATACCAAGCTGGATCATATATGCAAATGTCTAGAAACACTTAGCACGCAAGTTGTGAACATCACTGGATACACAAGTTCACCATATGGAGGAGCACCAGAGTCAAACCAACTTGAAGAAACGGTGAATTATGTCAGCAATTTCAACAGACAAGGGAACAATCCATATTCCAACACCTACAACCCAGGGTGGAGGAATCATCCCAATTTTTCATGGAGCAACAATTCAGGCCAACAGCAGAACTATCCACCTGAATTCCAGTAATAGAACAAAAGCCAGGAACAAGCAAAGAACCAGGAATAACAGAAGTGTTAACCCACTTGAAAAAAGATAGAAGCAAAACACGACTCTCAAGCAGCAAGATATGATGCTATGTTTCAATCCAAGCAGCATTAATTCAAAGTCAATATGCTTCTATTAAAGCACTGGAGAATCAAATGGGACAAACTGGCAAATGCTCAGAGTTACAGACCGCCAGGTACCCTTCCTAGCAACACAGAGCCAAATCCAAGAAACATGGGGAAGGAGCAATGTCATGCCATCATGTTAAAAAGCGGTACTGAAATTAACAAAGATGTTGGAGTCAAAACAGCTGCTGAGGAAGTTCCAAAAGAAACAAAGCAACAGATGGAGGAAAAAGAAGCAAAATAAAAAAAACAGATCACTCCACCTCCACCTTTCCTCAACGTCTTCAGAAGAACAAATTGGACAAGCAGTTTTCTCGGTTCCTGGAGATCTTCAAAAAGCTGCATATCAACATTCCATTTGCAGAAGCGTTGGAACAAATGCCCACCTATGCCAAATTCATGAAAGATATTCTTTCACGAAAACGGAGATTGGGAGATTACGAGACAGTAGCATTAACAGAAGAATGCAAGTGCCATCATTCAGAGGAAACTTCCCCCAAAGTTGAAAGATCCTGGCAGTTTCACTGTTCCTTGCGTCATAGGAGAACATAACTTTGGTAAGGCTTGTGTGATTTAGGTGCGAGTGTTAACTTGATGCCTTTCTCTATTTTCAGGAAATTACAGATTGGAGAAACAATGCCAACTTCAGTCTCACTACAACTTGCTGATAGAACGCTCGTATTTCCGAGAGGCGTAGTTGAGGATGTGCTGGTCAAGGTTGACAAATTCATTTTCCAGCAGATTTTATTGTCCTTGATATGGAGGAAGACGCAGACGTGCCAATCATCCTTGGGAGACCATTCTTGGCTACAGGTCGAACCATTATTGATGTACAAAAAGGAGAATTAACCATGAGGGTACAGGACCAAGAAGTAACATTCAATGTTTTCAAGGCCATGAATTTCCCAGATGATGAAAGAAGGAGGAATGTTTCAGACTCGATGTGATACACAGTACCATTCAGAACTCCAATGCAATGCAAAGTTCTACTGACAAACTTAAAACATGTCAATTGCCTGTGGAGCCTAAAGATAAAGCGTCTTTTGTACTGAATGAGCCAATCTTGCACTACAAGCAACAGAAGAGAAAAAGTTCCACCAACTCAACGAATTGGAGGAATTTCACAATCAGCCTTTTGAGGATGCCAAATTGTACAAAGAAAATGGCAAGAAGAGACATGATGAGAAGTTAGTGCGCATACAACTGGAACCAGGGCAGAAGGTACTGTTAAACAAATCAAGGGTGGTGAAATTCTTCCCATGGAAGCCAAAATCACGGTGGTCAGGTCCATTTGTGATCACCAAAGTTTTACCAAATAGAGCCGTTGAGATACATGATCCTGACGCTAACAAAACTTTCAAGGTTAAAAAAAGCGTGTCAAGCACTACTGGGGAGAATCATTTGAGCGACAAAAAGAAAGTGTACACTTTCAGATCCAGCTTAACGTTCGAGAAGCCAAGTCTAGCTGACGACTTTAAACTTAGCGCTAGCAGGGAGGCAACCCATGCAATTTGTATTATTGTGATTTGGTGTGTTTTATTTTTGTGTGTTTAATTTTTGCAGGTTTAGTCATTTCAAGATGGAAGAAGCTCTCGCAAATCTTCAACAGCAATTCCTTCTCTCCCTCAAAAATCTCTTGATGAAAGTTTACAAAGCTCGCTTGGAACGGATGAGACTACTGACAATCCATGGTGTTCCTAATGATATTCGTTGGGTAATTGAAGCACGAGTCCGATTGGCAGGTGAGTCTTCTGACTCTTTTATTTCACATCTGCCTGGTTTCGGAAGAAGCATATATGCAAAGAAACGTAGAGCTAAGCAAATGGGTGTTTGTTTCAAATGTGCACGATTTAATTGCAACACTCGTTGTCGTTCTTTAGGAATGGTGTCTGATAATCGCGAAGACAAAATTAAATTCATTAGGGATGGCTTGAGTAAGGAGTCTTTAGATGAAATATCTTCAACTCTTGAGACGCATCCCAGTGGATATGTTCACATAGCCATTCGCAAATTACATACACAATTCCAAAAAGAAAGACAACTGTTAAGTCTCGGGAATCTGACTCAAAAAGACCCTGTTTGCCAATTTATAAGAAAATTGGATGGGAAACTTGTTCCTGACGCATAGACGTCAATCAAGCCGTTACTTTTCTTGTAAATATTATATCTCTTTGTCTTTTCTTAATAATTGTAATTTGTTTTGTTTTCTTTCTCCGACAGGATCCAGACCTTTTTGAATATCACGATATTATTTCGCTACTAATCGTCCTCTGGAAGATACTTGTGCTATTTTACTCACCCTTTTTCAGGTACTATAAATTCAGCCCGTCATTGCACTTTTGAAGGGACATCCAGAGTAAAAAAAATGGAAGCCACTTCAAGAAGACGAGTTGAAACATTGTGTGTTTTGCGGTGGTAGCACTGTTGGTACTAAACCACAATACATAGAAGCAGCACAGGAATTGGGTCGAGTCTTAGTTGCAAGGAATATGCACTTAATATATGGCGGAGGCAATCTCGGACTTATGTGGATTGTTTCAAAGGCCACACAGGAAGGAGGCAGTCACGTTTTGGGAATCATCCCAAAACCATGGCAGAGGCAAATCTTATTGAACCATCAAACGGAGAGGAGGAACTGATATGTCTGAACGTGTAGTGGAAATGATTAACCGTGCTGATGCTTTTATTGCTTTGCCAGGTGGCTTGGGTACATTGGAGGAAATTTTTATTGTGTTATCTTGGGCGAACCTGAACATACACTAGAAACCAATTGGGTTGTACAACGTTGATGGGTTTTATGATTTTCTTGTGTGTTTCTTGATGATGCTCGGAGAAATGGGTTCGTGTCAAAACCTTTAAAAGAACTCCTCTTCACTGCCAGAACTGCTCCAGATCTAATTGACCAACTCATAGCCTATGAACCAAAAGTTGATCCTATCATTTCAAAGATAAATTGGTCCGAGGACGATCGTGGTAAGAGACGTAGGATTAATCTGGATCTAAACCTTTAATTTCCTGTAGATTTTCAGCTAACCAGGTACGACCTTCTAAACTCTTCTACTTTTTAAGACATTGGGGACAATGTCTCATTTAGGTTTGGGGGAGGGAATTAGTTGATTAGTACCTTGTTTTTAGTTTGTATGTTGTTTTATTTTTAGTCCAAATTTTTTCGAAAAATACAAAACAATTTGGAAAATTTTCAAAAATTACAAAAATATTTTATGTTTTTGTGTTTTTATTTTGACTAAAAATGTGAAATTGGTAAGAGATAGCTGAGTAAGGAGTTTCCACTCCTGAGACGTATCTCAAGCCTATTTTCAAAACAAGTTAATTTTTGTTTATTTCATTTTGAATTATTTAATTTGTGAATTCTCCATAAAATTGACTAAAATGGATCTTCATATGTTCAGTTGACAGATATTATCAACATATATAGTAACATACAGACATGAGCTAAAATTGAAAAGTTTGTAATATTCAGTGCTCTACTTTAATTAGAGGAAGCATCTCAAAAAGCAATGGAGTAAAAAAAAAAAAAACGTCTGAGATCCGAGTTATTAAGTCTGTAAGGGTGTTTTAACACCTAGTGCCCTAAAGCCAACTGGTTTGGGAGTCACTGGCCCAAAGCTCGTTACATTGATCGAAGATGTTGCAAAAATATATATATTTGAAGTCAAAGTAATTAAGTTCGTAGGGGTGTCTTAACACCTGGTGCCCTAAAACCAATTGGTTTGGGAGTCACCGACCCAACACTCGCTACATAGACGGAAAATATTGTATATAAATAAAAAATAGAGAAAAGAAAAAATCAAAGAAAAAATCAGAAAAATGAGAAAAAATTATTCCATTGCTCCAAAAAGGTTTGAAATCTGATAGAACTTTAGGACAAAAATATTACTCTCTTATCAACTGCACTTATGACTGTTGTGGGCAAAAATGAGTTGATTAATATTTTGTTAGCTTGTATATGGAGAATGGTAAATATAATCGGAGAATTTACTTATTCTGTAATTTAGAATGAAACAAAACAACTATTGACTTGCAGTAGAAGTTTCACCTGATTAGTCACTAACATCTTTATCTCTTTTCTCTTGTCTTTTTGCTTTTGTGTGCATTAGTTTTATTATCTTTTTACTTTTTGTAAAATTTTGTGGGTATCGTTGCTGTAAGCCCTCACGAGACTATAACTCGTCCACTAGGGACACCTAGGGGTTTAAAGGCTTGTTGCATATGCTAAATGCAACCGTGATCCCTACGAAAGTGGCTTAGTTTAATTTTAAATTTTTTTTGTTGTTTTGCTCGAGGACTAGCAAAATGTTAGGTTTGGGGGTGTGATGAGCGGAAAATATATCAATATTTACCGCCTCTTCTTAACTTAATATTTTGTTTAGTTTCTCGGGTTTGATGAATGTTTTGATGTGTTTTAGTTTATTTTACAGATAAAATAATATCGGGTCTTAATGAAATCATTTAGGATGAAATATGGGTCAAATAAGGGCAATTATTGGACTTGATATATTAATTTTGGAGATTGGAAACTTGAAAGGGCGTTTTGACGAAGTGCAGTTTTGGAAATTCCAGTTTTGCGCATCTGTCGTATTTTGGGCATATCTTTTTATTCAGATATCGGATTGAGCTGATTCAAGTTCCAGGTTAAAGAAGACTCAAATATCTACAACTTTGAAAGAGAAAATATTTTCTAATTCTGAATATTTCATGCCCGAAATTGATTAACCATCCAGAAGTGTGTAGTGTGTAATTATTAAAGTCACTTTCAATCATTTTCAAAGCAAAAAATAAATTAATAAATAATAATAAAAATTATCAAATCATCACCAAACAAGATAAGCAATTAGTGGAGCAATTATGGATTTGGTGGAGTAATTAGTGGAGAAATTAATAATGGATTTGGTGGAGAAATTGATTGATGATTTGATGGTGGCAAAATTTTGCCTATAAATACCAAGCCATTTCATTTGTAAAATTCATACTTTCTTCTTTGAAATTCTTATGAATAAATAAGAAGATTGTATCTAGTTTGTTTATTTTTAGTTTTCAGTAATTAATTTTCAGTTTCGCACTTTCTTTTCTTTACTTTTCAGTTTTTACTTTCCGCAATTTACTTTTACGCACAATACTTTTCTTTCTTTTTAATTTTTCAGTTTTTACTTTTCAGTAATGAGGAGGTAATTTCCCAAGCTAGGGTGAAAGGTAATTCTTTTACTGTTACTATTTAGATTAATCTCCCTTAAATAATATATTCACTATTTAAAATACTGATTAATAAAGGATACCGTTATATTGGTCGGTTGGCAATTCAATTTAATCTGGTTTAAACCTGACTAATCAAGGATACCGCCAGATTGGTCGGTTGGTAAATTTATTTTGGTACCGCCTTTATGGCTGGATTATGGACAAATATTACCGCCTATATGGCTGGTTGGACTTAATTTGACTTAATCAGGATACCGCCAGATTGGTCGGTTGGTAAAATAATATCACAAGTTTATATATTATTTTATGGGAGATATCTAAATTAGTAGTAGTAAAAGTAATTCCTTTTACCTTAGCATTTTATTTTATTGTAATTTACTTTTCAGCTTTTACTTTACCGCAATTACTTTCAAGCATTTTCATTTTATGTCTTTTACTTTTAAGTTTTTATTAGCCCTAGTTATGTGTGGTAACTAAATTAGTTATCTGGGGTTGTGATGAATTTCAATATCACCGGTTTATAAGGGGTTAAATTATGGTTTGGGTAATATAAAGGTTTATTTATTGAGCCTTAATATTAATGCTTTTTATTAACTGGCCATTAATAAAATTGATTAGGTAAACTTAAAATGAACTAGACATAGGGATTTTAAGTTTAAAACCTTAGACTCAATAGCCCACGATCTCCCTTGAGGATAGATAAACCTTTAATAGATTTCCTTACAGGATAGACATATACCTGTCGGGCGGGGGTAGCCATAATTGGAACTTAAACTTAATGAATCCGGATAATTTGGTTGACATAGACATATGGTTCAATTGGGTTAAAATGGGTATTTGTGTCTGACCATCGACAGAGGCTTTCACATAATTTAGTGTTCCAGGTTAATAAATCAATATATTACCCAACTATATAATAACCACTTCATCTTGAAAATGATATTGGAAGAAATCACAACCCTAGATAGTTTTTTTTATATTGTATTTTCATAAAATTTACTCTCAAACAATTTCATTTTCTTGTTTTTAAATTTAGAATCGTCACCGTTTCAAATCAATCAATCAACCTGTTAGATACTAGTAATCATTTGACCTCATAAAATAATAGCTTAGGTATTAAGTCCTCGTGGGATCGATACATTTTATACTACTTGAACGATACGTGCACTTGCGTTATACGTATGTGTTTACGCCGGTCAGTAATCAATAATTGGAATTCAATCTTAATGAATCTAGGTAATTTAATTGACATAGACATATGGTTCAATTTGATTATTCTAGGTATTTGTAAATGACCATCGGAAGAGGCTTTTACATAATTTAGTGTTCCAGATTAATAATTCAATATTTACCCAATGATATATACTACTTCATCTTTTAATAGATATTAGAAAGATTCACAACCCTAGATCTTTGAGTCTTTTATTTTCCTTAGTATTTTCTTTTATCTTTTTATCTTTTTATTATTTAGCAAATCTACAAATCAAATCATTCAAGCAATCAATTCCCTTCTCCCTCAATTAGATATTGAAAATAAATAGTATCAACAATTAATAACAATAGTAGGAATTAAGTCCTCGTGGGATCGATATTTTTATACTACTTGAACGATACGTGCGCTTGCGTTATACGTGTGTGTTTACGCCGGTCAACATGGCGCTTTGCTAGAAGCCAACCTTGTCTTGTAAATCGGTAAAACGTCGTACTTGGTATGTACGTGTCCGAATAGTCCGACGACCGGATTTACTACTAACATATCCGGGGATCTCATGGGTCGCTTCCCGAAGATTCACTGATGACGTATGACTCGTACTTTAATTAATCTGGGATTAATTAGATGAGAGAGAAAATTAATCTGGGATTAATTACGGAGATATTTTATCTGAGATAAAATATCATTTAAAGAGAGAGAACGATTAATTTGGAATTAATCGATAAATTAATATATTCGATATATTAAACGAAATTGGATTTCGACGCGGAATTAAAGTCGGATTTTAATTCGGGCGAACGAGTTAATTTAGAATTAATTCGTTAGCAATGTGAATAGTGATTTCGCTAGGCATAATCATTTAATTACGTCGCAACGGAAAATTCGTTAATTTGGAATTAGCGAACCCGAGCCCGGGATTATTTGCAAGCGCATTCGCATTTCGAAATCGACTGCGGCACGCACGTCAAATCAAGCGTCAAATTGCTAGTCACATCAAGCGTAAAATCATTAGTCACTTTGAGTGATGTGACATCTAGTCACTTGATTGATTGAAAGATGTGACTTGATGGAAGTTGTTGAAAAGCTTTTTGAAAGCTTGAATGACTAATATCATTATTTTAATGTTTGGTATATGGTGAATTGATTTTAGAAATCAATTAATCTAATACACATTTTCACATCTCTCTCTCTTCTTATCCTCTCATCTCTCTCGGCCAAGGGCCTGTTATCTTCATGTTTTCTGCCTAAAAACTGTGACAGTGAAGGAGCCTCAATGGTGTTTTGTGGCAAAAACATCAAGAGCTAGCACTCTAAGAGACATACGAAGCTGATAGGGAAACCCCTCTGTGAGCTTGGGATCATTTCACAAAGCTTGGAGCTTGATGGATCCATCCATGGCCGATTTTAGAAGACCAAAAAACTGCCACTGCCGTGAGCATGTATGAGGGCAGAAAATGTTTTTTGTTGTCACCGCATCGCCTCTACCGATCGATGTAAGTATTCCGCAACTTCGTTGATTGTATTCACATGTGTTTTATGCTTGTTATTCGATCCTCGGGACCGTAGAAACTACAACAATGGTATCAGAGCGGAATAAAAGCATGAAATTCGACTTAGGGTTAAAATTTGGGTAAATTGATTTTGAGCAAAATTTAATTAAATTGGATGTTGAGTATGCTTAAATCATGTTGAATTGAAGATTGATTGGATCAATTTCATGAAATATTATTTGGAACAATTTTGCCCAAATATTATGGCTTGGCCGAATATAATGGAAACCCTAATGTCTTGGAATTTTTGTTTTTTGATTCATTGGATGAGTTGGAACGATTGGAAATGTTGATTTAATGTCAAATGTGGATTTAATTGGATTGAAACCGAATCGGACATAAAATCACCAAATTGCCGAGACAAAGAAAACATGAAATTGGGTTTGATTTTTGTTAAATGTGTTGACATGTGATCATGAAGATTAGCATAATTAATTGTGTAAATTGATGTTTTAGAAATGTTAATTTGGGTGATTAATTATGTTATACACTTTAAGTTAATTAAATTATGAAATTGGATTTTGTAATTTAATTATGTTGGGCCAATTTTAGAAATTGGGCTTGAAAATTGTTATTGGGCTTTAATGGGCTTGGTTGTACCAAGTTAGGTTTAGGCTAAATTGGTTGGATCCAATTGGGCCCAAAATCATATCCATAAAGTCCAAATGCAACTATTGGGCCTTTAAAGTTTAATTGGGCCTAATGGGCCTAAATTGATTTCTAGGCTTATGGGGTTATTCCTTTAATGGGCTTTGGTTGCCGAAGCCCATGCCTTAAGAAATTAATTGAAAGCCCATTAGACTTTAATTGGACGACATTGGATGTTGATCGGGCTTTAAGACCCGTAAAGATTAGATTTGGAATCTAAGTCGCAAAGGTTCATTAATAAAGTGTAAATATTTAATTTGGAATTAAATAAGTGAATTAGTATTAAATACATATTAAATTGGATTTAATGTTGTAGTTTAATTTAATTCAAGAATTCGTACTTTGAGTACTTATTCGCAAAACGAGTTTGACTCGCGCAAAATCAAATCGTTGTTTGAACATTGGATGGTCATTAATATTCAGATAATTAATTGGATTAGATTGATTGATAACATGCTTGTGTGAATACATGATTGCGATGCATGAATAATGTATATCAGATGGATATTAGATGGGTGGGGCAATTTTGGAAATTGTTGTAATAAATTTAGAATTTATTAAATTGGACCTGCGTGTCCAGCCTATTACCTCCTTACTCTTTGTATTTTCTTCTCACCTATTCCCCTCAATGTAAATGAGGTTTCTTTAGAGGTGTTATGTAATCAGGTATAAGCAATACTTGTGCTAGCGGAGAGAGAGGAAAAGGAGAGATTTGTTCTAGGAACAAAGTGTTTAAGTATCCATCTGCATATCATTATTATATTTACTTACGCGCCTTATTATGTGTTTAGAATGCATGTTTAAGGGTGTATGATGCTGAGACATTAACAAATATAATAATTGGTTGCCAATTTGCACGCGAAAAACCCTCACAAAATATTAAGCATTTTTCCTTCCATTGAGTGATTCTTACTCAAGATCCAAGACTGACATTGGTTTGTTGGCCAAAGTCAAGACCTTTGTCCGTCGAGGATGTGTTTGAATCACGAAGGCTTTGTTACATATTGGTGTCTGTCCAAGTTGTGATTTGTTGGCCAAAGACAAGATCATTTCTTGTCCATCGACATTGATTACGAAGCTTTCCATGGTCAATGGGTTCCGCTTAACTGAGATCATTAAGTTTGTTGTGCCAAAGCCAAGGCTTAATTGATTCAGAGGAAAAAGGTTAGGGAGTATATTGGATATATTGGCATATATAAGATATATGTTCGGACTTGGATGTCCACCTACTGGATCTAGGAATTGGATGAGATCCAATTGATCTTAGAGATCTACCTAGTTAAGTATCATACAATTTGTTGGCCAAAGTCAAGATTGTGTGTTATTTAACGGGATCCTAGCCTACTAGGAAACAAGATTTCCAGAGTAGTCGACAGAGGGTTAGAGGCTCGCCAAAAAATAGTGGGAGGCAAGTATTAAATTTGCAATATTCGTTTAATAACTTGCTATACGCGCTCATATCAAATATTTCGTCAAATAAATTAATATATTAGTTGGACTAATATTAATATTGTTTTAATTAAACAGTTGGACTGTATTCAAACTATTTCAATTAATAGTTGATTTTATAATTGGATTATAGTAATCAATATAATTGAATTTAACAAATTAAAGGTATAGTTGATTATGTAGTTGGACTATAGTAATCATTATATTTAAAAGTACCTGAAATCGTTGATTAAATAGTTGGACTGTTACAATCAAGATTAAATTGAAAGATTAGTGTTTAAAACATAATCCTATGGTAATGTGTTTAAACGATTTTAATTTTCAAATTGGGAATAAAATTTCAGGATAGTCCTGGAAACTAAGAAGTTACTTTATTTGATAAAATAAAATCTTAGGCCTAAGCCGGAGAGTTAAGCAAATAGTAGAGCATGATCTTTGGAAGATTCATGTGATGATAACTTTAGTGCTTAATCCTTACGCTTGCCGTAATGACTCCTTAATTTCATCGTCATAACTAAGGATTAGATCTTTAAACCATGATGTTGAAATTGAAGGATCTTCATAGGTCCATACTTAGATCTTAGAAACATAATTGCAATAGTAAACTCTTGGAGAATTAATGGCTATTCTCAAGGAGACAAAGCCAAACTTTGCAATAAGGCAAGTAGCGCAAGTCGCACCTTACTTCGATATTCTAGTAGGCCAAGGCTTGGCCAAAGGCTTCTGGGATGTAGAAAAGGGCAAAGGCAAAATCCTTATAATCTTCGAGGAAGATAAAATACATATCCTAAGATGTCTGCTTAAATTGTGGCAAACGGAGTCATTGAAGCATGACTGCCGTATGGATAAAGCAGACATGAAGGAAATGAAGACGGTGCAAGGCTCCGGCTTCAAAGATGTTTGTCATAAACATGTTAGCTGCTAGTATTAAAATTGGATTTTAGATACTAAAAGTGATATATAAATATGCATTGATGTGCAGAATCTGCTATGAGCAGGATACTCACTTCAGATGAGATTAATCTGCGAATAGGAAACGGGACGACAGTCGCTGTTTCAACTGTAGAAACCTAAATTTAGGAACTACCCTTTGGGTGTGTACTTAAATTAGGAAACTATTATAATCTAACTAGTTTGCCTAGAAACATTATGTTGCGAGTGTACCTTTATATTCTAGAACACTAAAGTGTTTTATTTTATAAAGATGATATTGAGATAAACACATTAGATGTGAATAACAGTATTTATATTTTGAATATAAATAAATCTCAAACATATATAACTTGACAAACAAGTAGCTCAAACTGATTTGATCAGATGAGACTTATTTGTGGCAGTGCTGTCTGGGACATATTAAACGAGACTCGTATATCCACACTTTTGAAGAGTGGATACTAGGACGGATTTGATTCTATTCAAATGATGTCTACGAATCTAGTTTATTAGGTAAAGTACCTAAAATACATTTTACTTGGTAAAAGTGTAAATGCCATCGATCTGTTAGCCCTCGTTCATAGTGACGTAAGTGGGCCATATCTAGCTAGGCTAGAGGTGGATAATGAATGTTTCGTGACCTTACGGATGTGGCATCACGTTATGGTTAAGTGTTTCTTTTTAAACACGAATCGGAAACTTTTAAAGTTTCGACACGAAGTAGACAAACAGATCGACTAAAGTATTTATACCATCACAGTTAGACCATGATGAAAGTACTTAAGCAATAAGCTTCTCGAATACTTGAAAGAGTATAGCATTCTTTCAATGAGGACTCCTCCCGGAACACGTCATTTTGACGGTGTGTCCGAACGGAGAAACCAAATTTTGTTAGACATGATAAGGTTAAACATGAGTCGCTCTGAGCTACCATTTTCCTTCAAAGGGATAAGCATTTAACAGTGCAATACATATTTTGATAGGTTCCATGAAAAATCTGTTAGACAGAATTCATATTTAATATGAACAGGAAAGAAACTGGGTTTTCTCACTCCTGAAGATTTGGGAATGTTAGGCGTATGTTTGGATGATGCCAAACTAGAACCCAAATTGGATAAGTGCCTAATGTAATTGGTTATCCTAGGGAAACCAAATTATAGTATTTATACATCTCATAAGAGGACAATTAATTGTTGCTCGCCATGCGGTTTTCCTAAGAGGAATACCGATATGCAGTGGTAAGTGGGAGGATAGTAAAACTCGATGAAAATCGGAGTAATATTGTTCAAAGGCACCGATTCCTTAATGGAACACAAATAGTTCATCAGGGATGAAACTATACCACAATCTTCGAATACACAAGAACCGCGAAAATTGGAGAGAGTCAGAAAACAACCTGGGAGGTATGGGTTTCTAATCTCACCTCATAAAGATGTCCATCTTATTGAGGAAGACAAACCGACTACGTATGAGAAGTGATACCAGGTATCGACTTCCTATTATGGCAAAGTGCCATGATGTCCAAAATGGATACCATGTATACCAACTATGTTTGGACACTAGTTGATGTATCGGAAGGCGTTGTTGGTACTATATAAGTCTTCAAGGAAGACATACATGGATGACAACATACCAACATACTAAGCTATGCTTGTAGCGGAAAGGTATCGTTATCAACATTGTGTTGATTACAACGAAATCTTTTACCTGTTGCCACGATAAATCTATTTTGATAATGCTTGCTGATGTTGCATGTTTCATTTATGAAATATGGCAGCTGAACGGGAAAATCGTTTTCATGAAAAGTAACCTTTTGGAGGATGTTTACAACATCCTGACAGTTTTATCATATCAAAACTAGCAAACAAGGTTTGCAGGTTATTCGATCCACGTTTACATTTGAAGCAAGCATTAGGTTCTTGGAATTATCATTTTGATGTAATCATAATGGTGTATGATTTGATTCAAAACGAAAATGATTCTTGTGTATATAAGGAGGTTAGTGGGAGCGCACTGACAATTATGTCCTAATAAAGATGCTATGTCATTTCTTGGAAATGAAATTCCCATAAAACAATCGGCAAAAGCTTGGCTTTCGAGAAAATTCTCCGTAGAATTATTGGGAGTAACAACCTTTATTCTAGGAATAAAGATCTACTGGGTTATATTTAAAGGTTGTTGAGACTTTGCGAGAACTCATACATTTAAAAATGTACGTGACCTGGTGTCTCATATGCTTTGAGCATATGGAGTCACAATCAGGCCAATCCAAGTGAAAGTCACTGGATTGATGTTAATGACATCCTTGAGTATCTTAGAGGAACTAAGGATGTTGTCTTGTACTATAGAGAATGAGAACTTGAAGTGACTAGGTTTACTACTGCAAGTTTCCAAACCGATAATAACGACTGTAAGTCGTAATAAAGGTACTATAAAGTTTGCATAACGGAACAATGAGCTGGAAATCTTCCATGCAAGATATTGTTACCGAATAAACAACGAAAGCGGAACATTTCTGTGACTGTCGCAACAATAGTATCATTTTGGATCTAAATAATTCTAATTAGATTAGATATAATTCTGCTAGCAGCTGAGCTAGGCTACAGCACAGTCTAAAGAATTAACGGTCTCATCAACGATCCAAATATATACTTTAAACTGTTTTCATCTGATTCGTTAGATCTACATCGTGGCGATGTGATGATCTCATAAATCGCATCAGAAGATAACCTTTTAAATCCGCAGACGAAAGCTGTTTCTCAGCAGAAGTTTGAGCCACCCGTACATAGTTTAGGTGTAAAGCACCTGAGTGACTGGCTATAGGCCAAGTGGGAGATTGTTGGTCAATTATGACCCATAGCGTCACTATTTGTACAGATTATGGTGTTGTTGTACAAATTAACTATGTGACGAGGAAATTGCTCTTTTATCATTTGTGATTAGATCACCTAGATGTATAAATGATAGAAGGTCCATATGATTAGTTCCGGATTGAGATGATATGAGACAGTATCAATCTACGAAGGTTTAATGATTAAATATCCCTAGTCGTAGTATTATCGAGATTGGACATCGATAATGCATAATAGACTAGTATTACGCTTGTGCATGTTATGGGAGCATAACGGCATAATTCTCATATATTTGGGTACTGGATACTCATGCAAGTGTAATAGGAGGTTATGTTTTACCGATGGTACGGAAAACAGCTTCGCTCTGGATAGACCCCTTCGGAATTCCATTGGTAGTAAACTATGTGTCTATGGAAGTCCGAATTCAGGGTAGGTGTATTTGGTCTTAACCTGAGACTTGCACCGCTAATACTTGTGACAATCAATATACTTTGGTTTTGGGCTTTAACCGGTTCTGTGTACGCCTCTTCTGGGTATATTGAGAATCGTAGTGTATTGGGTGTGATGTCAAGATGGAAGTATCACTTCAGTTATAGTGGAGATGATGATCACGTAGGATACGGAACTTGTTCTCTTATATGTTGCAGCTATCGGGATATTATGACTAGGTCATGTATATCCGATTATAGAGACTAGTTACTAGAGATCCGATATGTGCTTCGTACGGGGCAGACACATTTCCAGCCCCAGGCCTTGCACGTGACCATCCGATACTGGATCGATATACACAATACTACGTATACTACGCCTGATATAGATCGCTTATTCCTCTAAGCATGTTTCTGGAGAATTGGGAGGCATGACGCTTTGCTAGAAGCCAACATTGTCTTGTAAATCGGTAAAAATGTAGTACTAGGTACGTACGTATTCGGATAGTCCGATAACCGTATTTACTGCCAACATATCCGGGGATCTCATGGGTCGCTTCCCGAAGATTCACCGATGACGTATAACTCTCACTTTATTAATCTGGGATTAATTAGATGAGAGAGAAAATTAATCTGGGATTAATTACGGAGATATTTTATCTCGGATAAAATATTATTTAAAGAGAGAACGATTAATTTGGAATAAATCGATAAATTAGTATATTCGATATATTAAACGAAATTGGATTTCGACAAGGAATTAAAATCGGATTTTAATTCGGGCGAACGAATTAATTTAGAATTAATTCGTTAGCGACGAGAATAGTAATTTTGCTTGGCATAATTATTTAATTAAATTTGATTTAATTACGACGCAACGGAAAATTCGTTAATTCGGAATTAGCGAATCCGAGCCCGGGAGTGTTTGCGGAACCATTCGCATTTAGAATCGAAGTGGGACCCGCAAGTCACATCTAGCGTCACATCATTCGTCAATCAAGTGATAGATGTCTTTCACTTTGAGTGATTGACACCAGTCACTATTCATTGATTGATGAGAGTTGATGGAAGGTTAAATGCTTGTACCTTTTTTTTTGACTTTTTGAAATTCAAAAATTTGGTATATGTTTTAATTGATTTTTGAAATCAGTTAACCTAACACATTTCATCTTCTTTCTTCTCTCTTCCTCACGCCCAAGGGGCAAATTTTCTCTCAAATTCTTCTCTTGGCCGAGAGCCATAAATAAGAAATTGAAGATTTGTTGCAAATCTTAAAGAGTGCTAGCACACAAAGAGGCATACAAGGTGATAGGGAAACTCACTTGTGAGCATGGAATCTCAACACCTAAAGCTTGGCGCTTGGATCTTCCATGGAGGCTGTGGCCGAATTCAAAGGACACAAAATGGAGCCCTTGGCCGAATGCTTCATCAACAAGGAGCCAAAAGATTTTGTTCTTCGCATCGCAAAGCCGTTCAATGTGAGTATGGTTCTGCCATATTTCATTATTGTATTCACATGATTTTATGCTTGAAAATGATCTTTGGGACTTAATAGAAACCCAACACTAGGAACGTTTGAGAGTAATGATTCTCATAAGGCGTGGATGCCATCATCTTATTACTCCATGGGCTTTATTACAGTGTTTGATGATTCATATAATTTATATAAGACACGTATAATAAAGATTGCCATTTTATTAATTAATGAAAAATATTACAAATACATGTACATATAGCCCATCCACAAGTTGGGTATAGGGCATATCCCTAACAGGTGGTGAATACTTAAGCAACAAATTTCATGATTACTTGAGAGAAAATGGCATTGTTTCCCAGTGGACTCCTTCAGGAACTCCACAGCATAATGGGGTCTTCGAAAGGATAAATCGGACATTATTAGATATGGTTCGGTCAATGATGCCAGGCACGGATCTACCTCTTTCATTTTGGGGTCTTTCTTTAGAAACTGCAACACTACTACTAAACCAAGTTCCTGTTGGGTGTGCAAACAAAATCCCACATTGGCTAGAAGTGGGAAGGATCATGGGTTTATAAGTATGGATAATATCTCTATTGGTATAAGGCCTTTTGGGTATAGCCCAAGAGCAAATCCATGAGGGCTTAGGCCCAAAGTGGAAAATATCATACAAATATGGAGATAGGTGATGTCCTAGGTTCCTTACAAGTGGTATCCTGTTGAGAAGTGGCCGCGAGTGTGCAGCGGAAAATCAAAATTTCGATGCTGCTATCCATTTGCCCAAGACCCATTTATTTTTTATTATTCTACAAGCCTAGGCATGTTACTATATATTATAAGCATAAAAACTCATAAAACATGCAAAGACCATAAACCTAAACATGATAACTATCATAAGAACTCTAATTAAAATAAAGAAAGAAAAATGACTTACTTGAACCCAAGACTCCTCCAGTCCTCCCTCCAATCTACAAGCTTTTCTCGAACTCAGCAAGCTCTTCCACGTTCCAAAGAGCCACCAAAGTGTGTGGCCTCCAAAGATGCACACACCAAAGCCAAAACTCAATGGCAAGACTACGCCTTGAGTGCACGGGTATTTTTCCCTTGGTGCTAGCCTAGGCAAATACCTCGAAACTTTTAACACGAGATTCCTCTAGTCAATTAGACTTAAGGATCCTCAAAATCAGTGGCTTACTCTTAAACTTTAGAGTTGCTCACTTATATAAACCCAAGATATGAAAGGTTTTGGTGTCAAGAATTTGTAAAGAATTCTTTGGGTTTATATAGGTGCTCCAAAGACAACAAAGTTAATTAGGAATCTGATATGGGATAAATGCTAATTTAATCTTAGCCACTGGATCTTAATTTAGCGGTTTAATGAGATTATAAAACCCTAATAAGAGTTTGGCCCGAATTGGAATTCAAAACAAATAAAAAAAATTACTATTCATGTTACTATTCACATTACTATTCATATTATTATTCACATTACTATTTACGTTTTTTTATTTATTCCAGTTCCCAAAGTGCCCCTATCATCATTCACCAATCCTTAAGCCACTATGGAACCTAATAAATGATCTGTTCAATAATAAAACACATTGAACCATTTATGAATAATTCCTACAGTAATCATATATGCTGTTAAATTTGTACTGTGTACTGTTAACCATTGATTTCGACTTTTTTGTGTGTGACCTTTTGGGTTCCCCTCAAGTTGGACATGAAATGAATCATGATAATCTAATCGAACATAAATTATCCTTCGATCAGATGGTTGTTCGATTTCAATGACCAAGGTTGACATCTAATAACATTACAATGATATATATACCTATTTTGTATGCTATTTACATATGATACGATCCTTCGCCTCTCTGTATCCCCACCGTTTGACCTAGGGTACGAAAAGTGTCTACCCATACAGTCAAAGGTATAATATTGATGGTGTCATGAATCGTGCTAACCCAAGAATCTCATAGGATTCTTCCGCTGTGGCCACAGTCTCAAGCACTGATCACACACATCAACCCGCGAATTGGAATACTACTCTAATAAGCAAATGTTATCCGAAAGAGTGGCAATTCTCTGTTGTATCTTTACAAACTTCATGTGTTTCAACCAATGACCCAATCATACCCTTATGACCGGATCTTTTGAACCGGGGAAAGAGGATGTCAAAGTTATTTGATCCACACTTAAGATTGTAAAGACCTCAAGTATAAGAACTAGTCATACAATCGATACATGAAAGTTCTCACATACACATGGGATAAACACTCCATGTGAGAACTTTCGGCGGTCAGTTCGATGGACACGAGCAACTCATACATCCATGTGATACACCAAGCGGACGGATCTCCGCTAGAAGCCTATGAGATCGGCTACCCCACTTAAGGGCGGATCATATCATCATGCTAGTCTCTCTGCTTTGTAAACGCCCAGATTATTCATAAAACTATGACTATGAACGTTTGAGAGTAATGATTCTCATAAGGCGTGAAAGCCATCATCTTATTACTCCAAAGGCTTTATTACAGTATTTGATTATTCATATAATTTATGTAAGACACGTATAATAAATATAGCCATTTTATTAATTAATTAAAAATATTACAAATACATGTACATATAGCCCATCCACATGTTGGCTATAGGGCATATCCCTAAAAATCTCCCACTTGCACTATAGCCAACTAGTATGAATCTAGACACCATATTCTCGGGTGTACCTATCATGCTTTTGTTGAGTCAGCCATTTAGTCAGAGAATCTATAAGATTATCTTCTGTAGGTATTTTCTCTATAATAACTTTTTTTTCTCTCAACAATCTCCCTGATGAGATGAAATCGCCTGAGTACATGCTTGGATTTCTGGTGGGACCTTGGTTCCTTTAATTGAGCAATGGCGCCCGCGTTGTCACAGAACATCGTGACACCATTCTTTATTGCGGGAAGCACTTCCAGCTCCGTTATGAAATTTTTTATCTAGACTGCTTCTTTAGCTCCCTCAGATGCTGCAATATACCCGGCTTCAGTGGTGGAGTCCGCTGTAGTTGACTGCTTTGAGCTTTTCCAACTGACAGCACCACCATTTAAATTAAACAGATATCTTATTTGCGATCTGCTGTTATCCCTATCGGTCTAAAAGCTCACATCACAGTAACCAATGACTTTCATCTCAGAACAATCTCCGTATGTCAAAAAACACATCCTTAGTTCTTCTCAGATACTTGAGGATTATTTTGACAGCTGTCTAGTGTTGCTCACTAGGAGTTGCCTGATACCTACTCGTTATGCTAAGAGCATAAGAGTCATCAGGTCTTGTACATAGCATGGCGTACATGATTGATCCTATTACTGATGCATAAGGGATCCTACTCATACACTCTCTATCTGAAGGAGTACATGGACATTGCTCCTTAGATAATTTGATTCCATGGCAAGTAGGTAAATTACCTCTTTTGGAATCTTCCATTTTGAATCTTTTCAAAACTTTATCTATGTACGTAGATTGAGAAAGTCCTAAGAACCTCTTAGATCTATCACGGTAGATCTTAATACCGATGATGTAGACTGCTTCTCCCAAATCTTTCATGGAGAAATTCTGAGATAAACATTGCTTGGTGGCTTGCATCATGGTAATGTCATTCCCGATGATTAATATGTCATCGACATATAATACAAGAAATACAACAGTACTCCCACTACTTTTCCTGTAAACACAAGGCTCGTCTACATTTTTGATGAAGTCAAATTCTTTGATTGTCTCATTAAATCATATATTCCAACTTCGGGAGGCTTGCTTGAGTCCATAAATGGATCGTTTAAGCTTGCATACTTTATTATGATCATCATTAGATGCAAACCCCTCAGGTTGTGTCATATAGACTTCCTCTACGAGATTCCCAATAAGGTAGTTATTGGGAATCTCGTAGAGGCCGAGAGCTCCGCATAAAACAGCAAAAATATTCAGAAGCCGCCAAGAGTGAGTGCCGAGAGTTCAGAGAAGAAATATGAGCGCGAGGCGGGACACGGAGCCGTGATGATTCAGAAAAATATTCCTCTCCAATCCCAGGCTATTTTTATTTCTTTTATGAAGAACTAATCTCCTTAGCAAAGATATGGATGAACTCTTGTGTTTGATTTTTATTATCTATGTTTTTAATTCCTACGAGTACCTTTTAATCGTTTAATAAGATTGATGTTTATTATTTTCTATCGTCCTTCGATTTATTAATCCAGAAATTATGTTTTGTTAAATCTCATATAGATCCAGTTGTTAGATAATGAAAGAAAGTCTTGAATTCACTCTATATGAATTTACAATGGTAGGGGCCATTTATATAGACTACATAGAAAAGCAAAATAGAAAAGGAATCCTATAGTAATGAGCAATAATAATGACTATAGGAAATATGCATATAATAGGGAAATATAATAAAACCATAAATCCTAATGGTAATAGGAATTCTATTTTAGATATTGATTTCATATTCCTTAACACCCCCCTCAAACTCAATCTGGTAACGAAGGAGTAAGCTTGAGGTTGCATCTTGAAATCGGAGAGCGGAGTTCTGAAACTTGGAAATCTTGAAACTTGGAGGCTGGAAACCTTGAGATAATGGATGAGCTTTAACCTACGAAGCCCGAAAGGGGGAGTCGAAGCCCAAGAGGATGCCGAAACCGGAGAGCTTTAACCTACGAAGCCCGAAGGAGGAGCCGAAGCCCAAGAGGATGCCGAAGCCGAAAATGGAGCGAAATCCCAAAAGAGAGCCGAAGCCCGAGAGTGTTGAAGCCGAAAAGGGAGCGAAATCCCGAAAGAGAGCCGAAGCCAGAGAGTGCCGAAGCCAAAGAGGGAGTGAAATCCCGAAAGAGAGCCGAAGCCCGAGAGGGAACGAAATCCCAAAATAAAGCCGAAGCTGAAAAGGGAGCGAAATCCCGAAAGAGAGCTGAAGCCTGAAAGGGAGCGAAATCCCGAAATAAAACTGAAGCCGAAAAAGGGAGCGAAATCCCGAAATAAAGCTGAAGCTGAAAAAAAGAGCAAAATCCTGAAAGAGAGGAGAAGCCAGTGAGGGAGCGAAATCCCGAAAGAGAGCTGAAGTCCGAAAGTGCCGAAGTCAGAGAGGGAGTGAAATCCCGAAAAAGAGCTGAAGCCCGAAAAGGGAGCGAAATCAAAATCTTAAAGAGAGTTAAAACCTGAAAGGAGAAGGCCCAGAGCACACTTGTAAAGGGGTGGCGCATGGGAAAAGAAATGTGGTGGTTGGCAACGGGGGGCGCGTGAGGGTCACGCAATTATGATAGCCGTGATCCCCCACGCGCCGATGAGAATCAGAGAGAGTGAAATTAGAAAAGTCGGAACCTGGTGTCTGATACCATGTTAGATAATGAAAGAAAGTCTTGAATTCACACTATATGAATTTACAATGGTAGGAGCCCTTTATATAGGCTACATAGAAAACCAAAATAGAAAAGGAATCATATAGTAATGAGCAATAATAATGACTATAGGAAATATGCATATAATAGGGAAATATAATAAAACCATAAATCCTAATGGTAATATGAATTCTATTTTAGATATTGATTCCATATTCATTAACACCAGTCATGCTTCTTCTATGTGTGGTTTGCGAATTTAATTGTGACTGATAAAGTTGTTTCGTGTGTTGGTCTTCTGCTGCAGTATTGCCTGAGGGTATATTGTCGACGTTAGATAACTCGTAACGATGACTTTTGTGTGCTATTAACATAGAGAAAATAATCATTAATTACCTTAGAATTTGAATATGTGTAGAATTGAATATGTCGGTATCAGCCTCTGAAATCATAATCAACTCAGCATGTCAGACCTAGTAAAGAAGCAAGAAAGAGGATCCAGTGCCATTCACCTTGAATGCCAACCTAGGGCTGAGGATCGAGATCATGGCTGCAGTATCTGATGTTTATGTATGAGTGACGTAAGTCCTACGAGAAAGTTTGAACCTCCAGACGGTTGATATGACGGGAGCAGTTCATATGCTTATCTTCTGACGCACGAAACAGTTTGGGAGTGGTTGAAATGCAGACTATCGCATGGGAAGAACGTGTGGCAGAGGATAAATGTGAAAATGATGGCTTTCAGCTGACAGATGGCGATTTTGTCATACGGTTAAAGCTATTGTTTGCAGAGTAGTTAGGGAAATGAGCATGGACGACAGTGATAGGCTGATATAAGATGACGCCACGAATTGGTGGAACAGTAAATTCAAAAACCTATGAAAATGGATTGAAGATCCAAATTTATGGGTTAGCGATTTAAATTTAAGGGTTAGCAAATTCCATATTTCACAACTTGTAAACGAGCTTTAAAATTTTAGCGATAAAGAGAAAGCTAGTCGGTCTTGACCCAAGCTCATAATAAAATTTCATTTATTTGCTCCCGGTGAACGTTGGTTGGAGCCACTTTCTGCCGAACTAAGTAAAATCATTTGTCTTCTCTATGATTTTTTATTTGCTTGTTAAGTTTGCTTTGGTTCCCAACTAACCAAATAAATTCACTGTTTGGGGGAGATCTGTTCGAGGTGTAGGTTTCATAAATTATACCAGGAACGAAAAATAAATATCAACAATTGGCACCGTCTGTGGGGAACAGTACAAAAAACAGCAAACACACTAAGATGATGGCAGGAGATAGAAACCACATAACTTCAGAGGCTTTGACAATGGAATAGATATAGAAGATAGAGGAAACCTCATGAAATAAAAAAGAAGATGCTCGAAAAATGAGAGAAATAACTCAAGCCTTCATTTAGGCTATGATGGAAAAGATTGAGAAGTTGGAGAAGAAAGCACGAGAACAAAGGGAAGTAAGTCCCATCAAAAGGAAAAAAAAAAGATAGCCAAAGGGAAAAGGATCGCTGGAGTAGACGGAGTTAGAGGAAATGGGAAGAAGAATGCACAAAGGGTAAGATTTGTAGTTGTTACTAACACTGTGCAAACGGGGGAGCCGTAGGAAGAAGAAAAAGGCTGGCGAATCCCAGAATTATCCAGCAACAGCCCATGTTTCGGGAAGAGTGACCTGTAATGATACCAAAAGAGAGGGCATGAGGTTCCCAGCTACGGGAGATACCATGCTCGGAACGAAAGGCGAGATGAAGCCCTTGGCGAGAGTATGACAACTCTAAGAGCCAAATGAGGGATTGATTTTAGAGAGAGATGAGGAAGTGGGAGGAAAATGTGAAAGGAGGGGCACGGGGTGACCAATATATGGAGAGAATATCCCCATTTAGGAGGGTTGCATCTCACACAAGGGGTGCTCTTTTGACACCCCTCCATGCCTTATAAAAGAGTTGTCATATCCATAACAGGAATAACAACAAATTCGAATTTAAGAGTCATAATTTTCCTTTGTTTTTGAGAGAGAGTTCCACCAATTTCCATGTTCAAACACTTGTTAAGGAGTGTTTCCTTAACAAGAAGCATCCAAGTTATTATGGGAGAACATTGGCCAATTCGAATCCGTGAAGCACCTGTGACGGAGGCTAATAAGTTCTTAATGACAGAGAGATCTCGACTTGGATTCGCCATTTCATTTTTCAGGTTTTTATCTACAGTTTTCATGTTTTAGGTTTTAGGGTTTTTGATAGTTTAATTGGTATTTTCTAGTTGAATTGCTTGTAGCATGTTGTTTTATTGTTTAATGACAATTTTTGAACCACAATCTTAAGAACTTATTACCAGTGTTGTTAAATATTAAATTGCATGCGTAGTTAAGAAAATTTCTGGAAATAATAGTTTGTGCATGAAAAAAACCCGTAGGGCGTTTGAACGCCCAGCGAACGTAAAGGCTTAAATCTGAAATTTCGTAAGAACAATCGAACACGTCTTCAAACGCCACTCGAACGCAAGCCTTTTGCCTAAGAACGTTCGAACGTGTCCTAAACGCAACTCGAACGCAAACTCTCTGGAATCATTCCGCTCGAACGTGTTTTCGAACGTTATACGAATGTGAACTCTCTAGAATCATTCCGTTCGAACACGTTATCAAACGCTACTCGAACATGAACTCTCTGGAAAAACTTGGTTCGAATGCGTTGTCAAACGCAACACGAATGCACACACACTGGACAGTCTCGTTCGAACGTAGATATGAACGTGACACTAACGAAATTGTCCTGGAATTATTATAAACTGCAAACTCATATTAATATTAACTTAGTAAATCATATACTGAAACACATTAATCTTGGTAGTATAGATTTAAGTTATTATTAGGTTGTTCAATTATCACAAGCATGCATATAGTGATAAAGTTGAAATTGATTGTGTGTTGCATACTTAGGTGAGAATTTAAAGTGTAATCATACACAAAAAATTCCATCCAATCTTGATTGACACTTACACATATATCTACACATATCGTATATTATTTGTGAAATTTAATAAGTGTAATTCTGGGTTTGAATTGCTAAGAGATCCTATTGAAAAAGTCTTTAAAGAATATTCTGTCAAAAAAGCGATAAGAGCTTAAGTGGTCAGGGATTTAAGTGGTTACTTCGGACCCCCCCTCGTCCTCTAGGAATATTCGTTTATTTATTTTTCTAAAGAATCTTTAGTTGAAATTCAAGGACTTGTGTTTATTGGAACCACCATCCAATAGAACAATAAGTGGTTACCTAGTATAACACTTTGAACAAGATCATTCGTTGATCGTTGTGCAATTCATCTTTTGTAGACTAATTGACCCCTGTTGGTTTTTCCAGTTACAAATGGCTAGCGGAAACATCACAGTACTGGTCTCTCATGGAGAAAAGCCAGAGAAATTTGGTGGGGCAAATTTCAAACAGTGGGAGAGAAAAATGCTATTCTATCTGGCAACTCTCCAGTTGGCTAAATTTCTCAAAGATCCTCTAGGTCATGTGGAGGGTGAATCGGAAATGACCAAGGACTACTTTATGCAAGAACTACCTTTTGGGTGGTCTTGACAATACCCTGTACAATGTGTACAAAGGCATAACTTCTGCGAAGATTCTCTAGGAATCTCTCGAGAAAAAATACAAAATCGAGGATGTCGGGCAAAAGAAATTTATCGTGGGTAGGTTCATGGACTACAAGATGGTATATTCAAGGACAGTGATGTCTCAGTTGGGTGAATTACAGTTGATCTTTCATGAAATACTGGATGAGGGAATGAAACTCTGTGAGATATTTCAAGTTGCCGCCATAATTGAAAAGTTACCTCCATCATGGAAGGACCTCATGAGCTATCTGAAACACAAAAAGAAACAGATGAGCCTTGAAGACCTTAGTGTTCGATTGAGAATTGAGGAGGATAACATGATGTCCGAGAAGGCCAGCTACAAGACTATGGAGTCTAAGGCCAATATCATTGAGGGTAAGGGGTAGCAAGAAGAGAAAGAACAGTGGAGCTGATTCTTCGAACAAGAAGTTCAAGGGAAAATGCTACAAATGTGGAAAGAGCGGTCATATGTCAAAGGACTGCAGAAACAAGAAGTCTCGGGACAAGGGCAAGAAAAAGAAAAATGAGGCTCATGTCACTGAAGGTGAGCAGCTGACTGATGAGATCTCAGAGATGGAACTATCAGTAGTGGTAACCGAAGCCAACATAGTTGGGAATCCGAGAGAATGGTGGGTATACACTAGGACTAATTGTCGTATCTGTGTAGATAACAAGATGTTTTCCTTGTATCAGAAGGTCGATGGCGGCGATCATCTAACAATGGGAAACTCGTCTACCTCTCAGATGGTTGGACAAGGCACATTGGTTCTGAAGATTACATCTAGAAAGGAGCTAACATTGAAGAATGTACTGCATGTTCCAAATATTCGGAAGAACTTGGTCTCAGGCTCTCTTCTTAGTAGGGCTGGTTTTAATCTTGTGTTTGTTTCTGATAAGTTTGTAATGACTAAGACTGATATGTATGTAGGAAAAGGAAATCTAATTGAGGGCCTTTTCAAGCTAAATGTAATGACTATCAATCATGCTATTAATAAAGCTAGTACTTCTGCTTATATTATTGAGTCACAAAATGTAAGGCATGAGAGGTTAGGACATGTTAATTATGATTCCATGCGTAAATTAATTAACATGGACCTTATACCTAAATTTGCAATTGATAGCCAACATAAGTGTGGGGCATGTGTTGAAGCAAAAATGCATAGAACATCATTTCATTATGTTAAAAGCAGTTCTGAACCTTTAGAACTTGTACACACTGGCATGTGTGATATGAATATTGTGCAAACAAGAGGTGGTAAAAAGTACTGTGTAACTTTTATCGATGACAGCATAAGATTATGTTATGTGTACTTGTTGAGAGCTTCTTACACTATAAGAACGAAGTTGAAAATCAACTTGGCAAGAAAATCAAAAGAACCAGGAGTGATAGAGGTGGTGAATATGTTTCACCATTCGGTGAATATTGTTCTGTGCACGGAATTATTCACGAAACCACTGCTCCTTATTCTCCTTAACAAAACGGGATTGCTGAGCGCAAAAACCGAACGTTGAAGGAAATGATGAACGCCATGTTGACAAGTTCTGGTTTACCCCAGAACTTATGGGGAGAAGTCTTGCTTTCCATGAACTACGTTCTGAACAAACTTCCTCACAGTAGATTGGACAAGACACCATATGAGTTGTGGAAAGGTTTCGTACCTTCCTACAAATACCTAAGAGTGTGAGGTTGTCTTGCCAAAGTAATGGTTCCTAAACCTAATAAGGTTAGAATATGACCCAAAACTGTTGACTGTATATTCATTGGATATGCTCGCAACAGTAGTGCGTATTGATTCTTGGTACACAAGTCTGAGATTCCTGACATCAATCCGAATATGATAATTGAGTTAAGGAATGCAACATTTTTTTAAGAGACGTTTCAATGTAAGGAAAGACAAAGAACAAAGTCTCTGAAAAGAACAAATGATACTGTCAAGGAAAATGATCAGGTTGACCAAGAATCATAACAACGCGTGTGGATGCTGGATTTCGGCCGAGGTCCACAATCAGAATTTGTAGGTTGGGGGCATCAGCGATCCTGCAAGACAAAGTAGAGTGAGCGGGAGAAGACTTCCCACCGGTGTGGTGGGTGCCGGGGGCACTCCGACGCTCAAGTTAGTAGTATGAAATGAGCAGTGAATATGTTAAATGTGAAAGCAAGGTTTACTATTACCATGACCTTCTTTGGGTGGCCGTGAGGGCGGAATAAAGTGTTTAAGAAATGTGAAGCTCTGAGAGCTTGTGTCAGAGAGCAGAAGCTGTAAGAGAGAAGTCAGGCTTGCTCCTCTTTTTCCTCATGTTTCTCGAATTGTGTTGTAATTTATAGTTGAAGATGAGTGACTTTTGCAGCTGGCATAAGTCCCACAATGTGCTAAGATATTACTATTTAATGATCAAAATGGAGCAATATAATTATAATTAGGGTAAGTGGGGAATGTTAGGTAAGGTCTTGGCTTTATGTATGAATTAAGTGGAATAAGGTTTTTATTGGGCTTTATCCTGGGCTTTCTTCTCTGTCTATGGGCTTTATCTGACATTGGTTTCGAATGGAAAGACAGTTTTGCCCATGGCCCAAATTTGGCACGTACAGTTTGTCCCCTACTCTCTAAGTGAAGAAGTCCTTGACTTGGAAAATATTTCTATACATATCGAATGAAACAAGATATCAGAGAAACTGTCAAGAATGCATAGTTCGTACTTCATATGACAAAATGAATCCAATGTCGCCTGGACTATGAGTAGTTCCATGTTTTCAACTTGGCTCGATATAAGTCATGGGGAATGTCCACAGTCGAGTGAACCATAAGACGTTTCAAGAGTATATTCCATTCGACATTTGTCGTATGAACTGTAGGAGGTCAATGTCTTCTTTTGCCTAGACCAGATGAAGATTATGCGTTGACTATATATGGGATATGAGGGATGTCCTCAGTCGACTGAACCAGATGAAGGTCATGACAATCCAAACTACAGGTCAAAGACCAATGGAGTCTATAATGTCTTCTGGACCAGATGAAGGTCAGGTCTTCAACTTGACTCTACATGATCCAATGGGGAATGTTCCCAGTCGACTGAACCTGATGAAGGTCAGGATAATCCCCATACTACGGATCAAAGGACCAGGGGAGTTTACAATGTCTTCTGGACCAGATGATGGCCAGGTCTTCAACTTGACTCTACATTAGCCAATGGGGAATGTTCCCAGTCGACTGAACCTGATGAAGGTCAGGATAATCCATACTACAAGTCAAAGACCAATGGAGTCTATAATGTCTTCTGGACCAGATTAAGGTCAGGTCTTCAACTTGACTTCTACATGAGCCAATGGGGAATGTTCCCAGTCGACTGAACCTGATGAAGGTCAGGATAATCCCCATACTACGGGTCAAAGGACCAGGGGAGTTTACAATGTCTTCTGGACCAGATGAAGGCCAGGTCTTCAACTTGACTCTTCATGAGCCAATGAGGAATGTTCCTAGTCGACTGAACCTGATGAAGGTCAGGATAATCCATACTACAGGTCAAAGACCGATGGAGTCTATAATGTCTTCTGGACCAGATGAAGGTCAGGTCTTCAACTTGACTTTTACATGAGCCAATGGGGAATGTTCCCAGTCGACTGAACCTGATGAAGGTCAGGATAATCCACATACTACGGGTCAAAGAACCAGGGGAGTTTACAATGTCTTCTGGACCAGATGATGGCCAGGTCTTCAACTTGACTCTACATGAGCCAATGGGGAATGTTCCCAGTCGACTGAACCTGATGAAGGTCAGGATAATCCATACTACAGGTCAAAGACCAATGGAGTCTATAATGTCTTCTGGACCAGATTAAGGTCAGGTCTTCAACTTCACTTCTACATGAGCCAATGGGGAATGTTCCCAGTCGACTGAACCTGATGAAGGTCAGGATGATCCCCATACTACGGGTCAAAGGACCACGGGAGTTTACAATGTCTTCTGGACCAGATGAAGGCCAGGTCTTCAACTTGACTCTTCATGAGCCAATGGGGAATGTTCCCAGTCGACTGAACCTGATGAAGGTCAGGATAATCCATACTACAGGTCAAAGACCGATGGAGTCTATAATGTCTTCTGGACCAGATGAAGGTCAGGTCTTCAACTTGACTTCTACATGAGCCAATAGGGAATGTTCCCAGTCGACTGAACCTGATGAAGGTCAGGATAATCCCCATACTACGGGTCAAAGGACCAGGGGAGTTTACAATGTCTTCTGGACCAGATGAAGGCCAGGTCTTCAACTTGACTCTTCATGAGCCAATGGGGAATGTTCCCAGTCGACTGAACCTGATGAAGGTCAGGATAATCCCCATACTACAGACTAGATGATGTCGGCTGAGATGATCAATAAGTCATAAACTACAGACGTGTAGTGTCGATTGGGATCAATGTTACGCTTCAAGTTACACGTTGAGATGTTAAATAAGTAATTCTTAATTAGTCTCAAGTCAAGGAGGTGTTATGTTGACTGGGTTTTTCTTTAGGCCCCGAGATACACATGTAGATGTCAAATAAGACACATATCAAGCATCAAGCCATAAATGCATAAGGTCAACAACAAGTCCCAAGCTACATATGTAGATGTCGTTTTGGGAAAAACATCAAGCATCAAGCCATAAACGCATTTGATCAACAATAAGTCCCAAGCTACATATGTAGATGTCGATTGGGAAAAACATCAAGCATCATTCCATAAATGCATATGATCAACAACAAGTCCCAAACTACATATGCAGATGTCGTTTTGGGAAAAACATCAAGCATCATTCCATAAATGCATATGATCAACAACAAGTCCCAAGCTACATATGTAGATGTCGATTGGGAAAAACATCAAGCATCATTCCCTAAATGCATATGATCAACAACAAGTCCCAAGCTACATATGTAGATGTTGATTGGGAAAAACATCAAGCATCATTCCATAAATGCATATGATCAACAACAAGTCCCAAGCTACATATGTAGATGTGGATTGGGAAAAACATCAAGCATCATTCCATAAATGCATATGATCAACAACAAGTCCCAAGCTACATATATAGATGTAGATTGGGAAAAACATCAAGCATCAAGCCATAAATGCATATGATCAACAACAAGTCCCAAGCTACATATGTAGATGTCGATTGGGAAAAACATCAAGCATCAAGCCATAAATGCATATGATCAACAACAAGTCCCAAGCTACATATATAGATGTCGATTGGGAAAAACATCAAGTTCTCATCGTATTGGATATTCGTTTGTCAAATGTCGATTGGAACATACCTGCGAATTCTTCATAGTAGTTGATAAGAAAATCTATACAAAGCTCCATGTATGAGTGGCTGTATTGAATCCCGATAATGTCGACTGAGATAAATGCATGAATTTATCATGCTTATCCACTGGAGTGTTCCTGTCGACTGAAATTACATCATGAAACATTCTCTCAAGCACGTAGTCTGGAGTATACCTGTAGTTATTTCACTTTATGCATGCATGTCGATTGAAGTAATCTTCGGAAAGGTAAGCTCTCATGAACATTATATAAGAATGTCGATTGAAGTAAACAAGTAAACTCTTAGTACATAATGTCGACTGAAATAAACTTGTGATGACTTCATGCATGTCGACTGAAATAATCATAATATGTCGAATGGAATAAATCTAGACGTTTAATAGGTGATGTTGACTGAAGTAATTATATGAAGCATTTTCATGCATAAGTGTACCTGAAATTACCTCATAGACGCTAGTCGACTGAAAGGAACTTTCAGAGATTCTTATACTAACGTCGACTTGCATACATTCTTCATATAGATTTGTTGACTGAAATCCAACGATCCTTTGTAGATTGATACAAGTTGTCTAGGTTCTATTTTGGAGGAAGTGATTCCATTGACAGATGTCATCCAATCGCCAGAGTTTTCTTCACAGTGATAGTATCCTTGGAAGATAAGAAGTAAGTTGGGCTTGTGGGTGTTTGGAGCCCAAGTTCATTTAATAAACCATAGTGGGATTTTCGAGGTAAGTTTTGGAGGGAACTTGAGGCGCCTAAATGGAGAGTATAAGAATGGGTTTTGAGTCTCATTTGGTCTCACACAAGAATTCTTCTCGGTTGGTAAGAAGTTTAGGAGCTCTCGTGATCTTCAAGGTACTCTTCACATATTTCTTGATGTTCTTCAATTTCTTCAATTGTTCTTAGTGTAGATTCAAATGTTCTTAGTCAAATAGGTTATTTTATCTTGAAAGATTTAGCGAAATCATTGGATTCTGTTTATGGTTTAGACGGGCTTAAATCTTCAAAGGGGTAGAAATTTTAGAAAAATTGTGTTTGTAAGTCTGTCGCTTGGAAAATGTCGAGTGAGGAATCGTTGGGTAGTTTAGGTGCTCAAATTGATAAGTATATTGAAAAACCTATGGATGATTCAAGCGATGATGAAACTCATAGGGACTGGTCGTATGAAGATTTTATAGATGCTGGAGTCGTAACTTTGGCTAAACCACCTTTAGGAGTACCCACCAAAGTTACACCTTTAAGATCGATACTACCCGCCATTGGAGAGTCGAGTGGACTTCCAAGCACGAGCGAACCAACAAATATCCTTACCAAGAACCCAGCTAGTCAAGTGACTGAAAAATTAATGAGAGAAATAAAATTGAAATATAGATTTCCTTCATCAATAGAAGTTAGATTAGCATCATCGACTGAAAGGATAGATTACAAAGTACCCGGATGGATTGGGTTTTATGAACGGCCATTCATGGATGGATTTAGATTCCCCATTCCGAAGTTAGTGTGGGAAGTATTGAATTACTATCAATTGGCTCATTCTCAACTAATGCCTAACAGTTGGAGGATCTTATTGTCGATTGAGTGCATGGCTTTTGAATTGGGCATAGAGTTTGGGGTGAGAGATTTATTGTACACCTACTATATGAAGGAGCACCTGAGAGAAAAGGGGAGGTATCATTTGTATCTACGCCAAAAGAGGGAGCATTTGGTGTTGGGGCTCACTACGAATGACAGGGGGGATTGGCAAAAGAATTATTTCTTTGTGAGGGGGGAGAGTGTGTTTGGGTCGAATGGGAGAGGAGATATTCCTGAACATTGGAACTTATCGAGTGAGTATCTTCAACCCTACGTTCGTAGTTTACACTTATTATTTGTACGACTGAAATTTTTCATCTCTTTTTCTTCCAGATCTACAATTGAACAGAAAGTTTGATACTACTAGCCGAGTCGTTTCAAACACAAAGTATATTCTCAACTTGCATGGTTCGAAGAGGAACTGGAGAGCTGCTTTAGAAGAAAGGAGACTGAGATTAACTCCGTTGTGGAAGGAAGTGTTTGATTCAGAAGGTACCTCATTGGCTTTGAGTAAGCATATTTTGGAAGTGATATTGTGCACTCGTTCGATTGAGGTTATATTTGGAAGGCTGATGTTTTTAAAACCGCTGACTCCTGAAGAATTTTTATGCGCAGCTGAAATGATGTCAGGCCCATTTAAGGTGCCAAAACTCGATGAAATGAGAAGCCGAAGGAAGACAAAGATAGTTAAAGCTAAGGAGCCTGAAGCCGCTGAAATGGTATTCACCAAACCTATTGAAGTCGTTCCAGTCGACGTTCCTGAATGAGTGACACAGCCGATTGAGAAGGTCTCTGCTTCAAAGAAGAGGAAGGCAGTAGTGGAAGTTGAGGAAGACGCAGAAGGCGTTATAGTGAGAATTCCTCACGGATCTACTGCAATTTCGGATCCTTCCAGTCTCTCTAAATTTATTAAGCCTCTCTTGCTTGAAGAAGACGAGCAACAGTTGACTGAACTAGGCCCAACCGAAACAAGCAAGAGGATTGCGGCCCTCAGTTACCAGGTAAATTTTATTTATAGATGTATTTTTTTATTATTTATTATTTATTTTTTTTGAAAGGTGGAGATTAAGTGAGGTCCTTTTAGGTCATGGAGTGTGGTCTCTTTATGCAAGAGTATGCTGAATTGAGCCAAAGGAGGATGAGGGATTTAGAGAAGGCGAATTCAACCGTCAGAAAAGACTTTGCTGAACTGAAAGCGAATTTCGATGTTTCTGAAAGGAAATTAAGAAAAGTTGAGCAGGAATTGAGGGAGACCCAGGCGACATTGAAATTAGAGAAGGAGGTGTCGGAGGCCACCAATGAGGCGTACAAGGAGAGTGGAAAATTTGATGAAGGAGAAAGCTGAATTACTCGAGCAACTTGAAATGATTGCATTTGAATCAATGATGAAAGAGAGGAGCAATCTAATGGAAGAGTATCTAGCTGGTCAGAGTGTTGCTTGGAAACCAAAGAAATGGATCCGAGAATATGAAAGGATGGCTGCTGGGGTTTCCCTTACAAGCGAGGGTGAAGAAGAAGAAGAAAATGGAGAAGAGGTGCTCTCGAAAGAGGCTACCGAAGAAGAGCAAATTGCCACTGGAGAAACCAAAGGAGAAATGGCCACCGCGGAGAAAGAGGTTGAAACAGTTGAGGTTCCAGGATCGACTGAAATTATCTCTTTCATTCCCAGCCAAACTGTTGAAGTTCCACCAACGAACGTTCAGCAGGATGCTGAAGTCTAGGCAGTCGTAACTTTTTATTTTGTAACAGAAAACTTCAAAACTTTAATGATATAATGTTTCTTTTTGGATGAAGTCCATGTTTTCTCTTAATTTTATTTAGTCGTATGGGCCTTTGAACACTAAATTATTCTCCGCACAATCAACTTTTATTATCCAAGAGTTTATTCGCATAACGGGCTACGACAAAGAAAAATAATAATTACCGGTAGAATAGTTTGAGATGAATTGCATTCCAGCTATTCTGTATTGGTCTGCCTTCTGTCGTTTCCAATTTGTAGGCACCTTGCCCGATGATCTTCGTAATGACGTATGGGCCCTCCCAATTTGGTCCTAGTTTCCCATCTTTGACTTCTTTGGTATTCTGAAAAACTTTGCGTAGAACCCAGTCTCCTTCTTTAAATGACCTGCACCTGACATTTTTGTTGAAATATTTGGCCATTTTTTGTCGATGAGAAGCAAGTCGAATGGAGGCCTGTTCTCTTAATTCATCAATTGTATCAAGGCTGTAATTCAAGAGCTGTCGATTGGAATCTTCTTCAAGCCATTGGTAACGCGGAGTAGGAACAATTCCTTCGGCTGGGACTACTGCTTCGGACCCAAACGCAAGAGAGAACGGGGTCTGCCCAGTCGACGAACGGGCTGTAGTTCTGTACGACCATAGAACTCCTGGAAGTTCATCTGCCCATGCTCTTTTGATTTCTCCAATCTCTTCTTTATTATGTTCATGATTGTTTTGTTGGACGATTCAGCTTGACCATTGGCTTGAGGAAATCGTGGGGTTAAGAAGTTTAATTTGATTCCCCAATTCTTACAGAAATCTTGGAAATGGTAGCTGATGAATTGAGACCAATTATCGGTTACAATTTCTCTTGTCAATCCGAAACGACAAATGATATTCTTCCAAATGAAATTTTGCACTTCTCTGTCTCGTATTCTGGCGAAAGCCTCAGCTTCGATCCATTTGGTATAGTAATCTGTAAGGGCAAGCATGTAGACTCGTTGTCCTGGCGCAATTGGGAGCTTTCCAACAATGTCCATCCCCCACTTCATGAAAGGCCAAGGTGATAGTATCAGCCTGAGCTTCTCTGGTGGTAAATGTGAAACAGGGGCAAATCTTTGACATTTCTCGCACCTACGAGTGAAATCGACCGAATCAGCACGCATTGACGGCCAATAATATCATGTCGTATGGGCTCGGCATGCTAGGCTTCTTCCGCCTGAATGGTTTCCGCATTCGCCTTCATGAAGCTCGGCTAATACACATTGGGCTTCCTCAGGAGTAAGACACTTGAGATAGGGACCAGATAATGATCTCTTCAAAAGTTACCCATTATGTAGTGTGAATCTGGCAGCTTGTCGTTGAATCTTTCGAGCCTCAATTTTATCTTCTGGAAGAATGCCATTCTGCAAATATTTCTCCATTGGAGTCAACCATGAGTCGCCTGATGTGATTGCTGTAACTTCTTCGACTCCATTCTTCCAAATTGCTGGCCACTGCAAATATACAATTGGTATGGACTGGATTTTTTCTCCTTCTATTGCCGAACCCAGTGTAGCTAAAGCATCTGCGTGCGTATTTTGTTTCTGGGGATTTGACAAATGGTTATCTACTCAAATGTCGACTGGATTTCCTTCACCTTTTGTAGATAAGAAACCATCTTTGAGTCTCTAGCTTGATATGAACCCTGGAATTGATTGACAATTAATTGAGAATCTGATTTCACTTCGATCTTCTTGGCACCAAGCTCGTGGGCCAAGTTTAAGCCAGTTATGAGAGCTTCGTATTCGGCTTCGTTATTAGAGACTTTGAAGCCGCATTTGATCGCCTGCTGCAACACTTCGCCTTCAGGAGTTGTAATCACAATCCCTAAGCCGCATCCACGTTTATTGCTTGATCTGTCGACTGCCAATCTCCAGGTAGTCGAATGATGGATACATTGGATTTCTTTTTCAGCTGGTACCTGTAGACTGGAGCTGAAATCAGCAACAAAATCCGCGAGTGCTTGTGATTTGATCACGGTGTGTGGTAAGTACGTGATGTCGTGTTCTCCTAGTTCCACAGCCCACTTCGTCAGTCTCCCTGAAAGCTCGGGCTTATGAAGTATGCTCCTCATTGGATACGATGTAAAGATAGTGATTGGGTGCCCCTGAAAATATGGTCGTAGCTTCCTTGCTGCAGTTACCAAAGCCAGTACCAATTTTTCCATATAATGGTAGCGTGACTCTGCATCTAATAATGCTTTACTCACATAGTAGACTGGGAGTTGAGTTCCGTTTTCTTGTCGGATCAGGACTGCACTTACTGCTTGTTCCGAAACTCCTAAGTATAGAAAAAGTCTCTCATTGTCGAGTGGCTTTGATAACAATGGTGGAGATGATAAGTAACATTTAAGCTCTGTCAATGCTTCTTTGTAGGCTGGAGTCCACTCGAAGTGTTTTGCCTTCTTCAAGGCTGAGAAGAATAAAAAACTTTTATCGGTCGACTTGGAAATGAATCTATTAAGGGCGGCTATTCTCCCGGCTAGTCGCATGACATCTTTTGGATTGGTAGGAGAAGGAATGTCAAGAATAGATCTGATCTGACTAGGATTGGCTTCTATCCCTCGTCGCGTGACCATGTATCCAAGAAATTTCCCTGAAGAGACTCCAAAAGAACATTTTGTTGGATTCAATTTCATACCATATTTCCTCATTGTGTCGAATGCCTGCTCCAAGTGTGTCAGGTGTTGTTCGGCTTCTAATGACTTCACCAGCATATCGTCTATGTAGACCTCCATTGTTTTCCCAATTTGTTGGGAAAACATTTTGTTCACCATACGTTGATAAGTAGCACCAGCATTTTTGAGGCCGAATGGCATTACCTTGTAGCAATAAATGCCTCTGTTGGTGACAAATGATGTCTTCTCTTGGTCGCCTGGATGCATGAGGATCTGATTGTAGCCTGAATACGCGTCCATGAAACTTAGCAATTCATGGCTTGCGGTAGCATCAACCATTGAATCAATATGAGGCAATGGGAAAGAATCTTTGGGCATGCTTTGTTCAAATCCGTGAAATCAATGCAAACTCGCCATTTCCCATTCTTCTTTCGTACTATCACAACGTTAACTAGCCATTCAGGGAATTGGACCTCCCTAATGGCCCCGTTTTGTAGTAATCTCTGGAACTTCGTCAATGATCTGATTCTTTATGGGGCTAATCTTCTTTCTTTCTTTTCTGTATGACAGGAGGATAACTTGGGTCCGCATGGAGTTCGTGGGTGATTAATTCTGGATCGATTCCGGTCATATCTTCATGAGACCAGGCAAAGCAATCATGTTGTTTTATCAAAAAATCAATTAAGTCGGCCCGTAGCTTGGGGTCAAGATTAGCCCCAATCTGTGATTTATGGTCACTAAATAGCGGTGAATTTGGACTTCGTCGAGCTCCTCAATACTTGGTAGGTCTGGCGATGACGCACCAGATCCTCTCATTAATTGCTATGCTGACTGAGGTTTTGCTTTTAAGGTCATCTGGTAGCAACTTCTTGAAGCAGATTGGTCTCCTCTAATCTCTTGGACTCCCCATCTCGTAGGGAATTTAAGTATTTGATGATAAGTTGATGAGACTGCCCTCATTTCGTGGATCCAAGGTCTCCCAACGATCAAGTTGTAGGCTGAGGGACAATTGAGGACCAAAAATGTAGTCAGCTTATTGATTCCTCCTGCATAGACTGGAAGAATTATTTCTCCAATGGTGAATTTCTGCTCGCCGCTGAACCCGATAAGAACAGTTGATTTCCTGTTGATCTTTTCTATCTCGGTCCCCATGTCGGAAAGTGCCGTTCTGAAGATGATATTTGCTGACAACCTGTGTCGACCAAGATTCTTTTGACCATAAAATTTGCAATTTGTAATGAGATTACCAACGCATCGTGATGTGGATTCATTCGGCTGGAATTACTGTCGTCTGAAAATTCAATTACAAGGTTTGTACAGGACTCCTCGATTGACATAGTGGGATGGAAAAGTCCCATTGTTGCAATTCTTGCATGTCGTTTCGCTGCGGAGTATGAAATACCACTAACTTCAGAACCCCCAGAAATAAAACTTACAGTATTATTGATTGATGGTGGTGGTATGGAGCCTTCTTCTTTGTCATTCCTCCTGGCCATCGTTGCCTTGCCTTTATCTGTGAGCAATTCCTTCAAGTGCCCTTTATTTAACAGTTCCAATACTTCCAATCTCAAAGCCACGCAATCTGCTGTTGTATGGCCATAGTCTCGATGAAACTCACACCATTTGCTGGTATCTTTTTTGACTGAATAATCTCTGGAACGTGGGGGCCACCTAACTTCACTTCCCATCTTCTTGAGTACCGAAACCAGTTCCCCTGGGGAAACAGTAAAATTGTAGTCTGGGAGTCTCTCCCTGTTAACAGATTTGTCTTGTCCCCTGAATGGCAATGGTTGACGCTTGAAGTCCCGGTTAAAATGTTGATTCATTTTATGATGATCCTTCCTGTCTGTTGGCCGTGGTGCTTTGTTGGGGAATTCCTTGCGCCGTTTAGTAGTTTTGAGTACTATTGTATTGCAAACCAGAAGAATTCTCTTTTCTTTTGTTCCTCTTGTCTTCTTCCCACCTTATTTCAATTTGGCTCGAGCCATGGCTTGGTCCATCGTGTAACATCGGAATTTAGTGAGTTTTTTGTAAAGTCCGCTTTCCAGTAGTAAACCATTCCTAAATGCTTCTACTGCAGTAGGTTGATGGAGGTCTGGGACAGTTATCCTTTCTTTATTGAAGCGAGCAACGTAGCTTCGTAAAGATTCACCCTTCCTCTGTTGTATGGCATAAAGGTCGTCCGAAGTCTTTTCAATCTTGCAAGAACTCGCGAAATGCTCTACAAATTTGTCTGCCAGTTGTTGGTATGATCCGACGGATCTATATGGAAGATTGATGAACCAAGTTAGGGCTGGTCCCGCCAATGTTTCCCCAAATCCTCTGCACATTCCAGCCTCCCACTGTCGAGGGGCTAGACCTGTTGACATCATCTTATATTTGTAATGGATGACGTGGTCGTCTGGGTCAGTCGATCCATCATACATTTTCATATCCGGAAGGCTGAATTTCTTTGGTAATTCTACAGAGGTGATATTCTCAAAAAAAGGTGTGTCAGAAATGGTCCCAGCTCTGCTTTTCCTCATTGGCAGTTTAACGCCTGGTAGACTGGACAATATTGCTTCTTTGAATTCCAACATTTCTTTGCGCATGTTGGAGGCAACTTGCTGAGCCTGGTCGGCTGGGGAAATTGGCAGAACAGAATGATGCCTTGGATGGTCGCCTGGAGAAGGATCATCATTTGCCACATCGTTGAATGTTTCCAAAAGATTGGATGGAACTATATCATTGTTGGCATTGTCCGGAGAATCGCGTTGAGAGGTGGAAGAGATTAACTCCAACTGCTCCGAAGGTTTGTATTGGAGCTTCGCATGGTCAAATTCTCCTCCTCCAAAGCTCGCAATCGTTCTTGTAGCATAGACATTTGGGCTGCAGTTGGATCTGGTGTCAGCTCGCTGCTTGAAGCCATGAATGACAGTTAGAACTGTAGACTGTGAAATTTTGCTTGCTATAGATCGCCAAGGCCCCACGGTGGGCGCCAAATTGTGGATGCTGGATTTCGGCCGAGGTCCACAATTAGAATTTGTAGGTTGTGAGCATCAGCGATCCTGCAAGACAAAGTAGAGTGAGCGGGAGAAGACTTCCCACCGGTGTGGTGGGTGTCGGGGGCACTCCGACCCTCAAGTCAGTAGTATGAAATGAGCAGTGAATATGTTAAATGTGAAAGCAAGGTTTACTATTACCATGACCTTCTTTGGGTGGCCGAGAGGGCGGAATAAAGTGTTTAAGAAATGCGAAGCTCTGAGAGCTTGTGTCAGAGAGCAGAAGCTGTAAGAGAGAAGTCAGGCTTGCTCCTCTTTTTCCTCCTGTTTCTCGAATTGTGTTGTAATTTATTGTTGAAGATGAGTGACTTTTGCAGCTGGCATAAGTCCCACAATGTGCTAAGATATCACTATTTAATGATCAAAGTGGAGCAATATAATTATGATTTAGGGTAAGTGGGGAATGTTAGGTAAGGTCTTGGCTTTATGTATGAATTAAGTGGAATAAGGTTTTTATTGGGCTTTATCCTGGGCTTTCATCTCTGTCTATGGGCTTTATCTGACATTGGTTTCGAATGGAAAGACAGTTTTGCCCATGGCCCAAATTTGGCACGTACAGTTTGTCCCCTACTCTCTAAGTGAAGAAGTCCTTGACTTGGAGAGTATTTCTATACATATCGAATGAAACAAGATATCAGAGAAACTGTCAAGAATGCATAGTTCGTACTTCATATGACAAAATGAATCCAATGTCGCCTGGACTATGAGTAGTTCCAAGTTTTCAACTTGGCTCGATATAAGTCATGGGGAATGTCCCTAGTCGAGTGAACCATAAGACGTTTCAAGAGTATATTCCATTCGACATTTGTCGTATGAACTGTAGGAGGTCAATGTCTTCTTTTTCCTAGACCAGATGAAGATTATGCGTTGACTATACGAGATATGAGGGATGTCCTCAGTCGACTGAACCAGATGAAGGTCATGACAATCCATACTACATGTCAAAGACCAATGGAGTCTATAATGTCTTCTGGACCAGATGAAGGTCAGGTCTTCAACTTGACTCTACATGAGCCAATGGGGAATGTTCCCAGTCGACTGAACCTGATGAAGGTCAGGATAATCCCCATACTACGGATCAAATGACCAGGGGAGTTTACAATGTCTTCTGGACCAAATGATGGCCAGGTCTTCAACTTGACTCTACATGAGCCAATGGGGAATGTTCCCAGTCGACTGAAACTGATGAAGGTCAGGATAATCCATACTACAGGTCAAAGACCAATGGAGTCTATAATGTCTTCTGGACCAGATGAAGGTCAGGTCTTCAACTTGACTTCTACTTGAGCCAATGGGGAATGTTCCCAGTCGACTGAACCTGATGAAGGTCAGGATAATCCCCATACTACGGGTCAAAGGACCAGGGGAGTTTACAATGTCTTCTGGACCAGATGAAGGCCAGGTCTTCAATTTGACTCTACATGAGCCAATGGGGAATGTTCCCAGTCGACTGAACCTGATGAAGGTCAGGATAATCCCCATACTACGGGTCAAAGGACCGGGGGAGTTTACAATGTCTTCTGGACCAGATGAAGGCCAGGTCTTCAACTTGACTCTACATGAGCCAATGGGGAATGTTCCCAGTCGACTGAACCTGATGAAGGTCAGGATAATCCCCATACTACGGGTCAAAGGACCGGGGGACTTTACAATGTCTTCTGGACCAGATGAAGGCCAGGTCTTCAACTTGACTCTACATGAGCCAATGGGGAATGTTCCCAGTAGACTGAACCTGGTGAAGGTCAGGATAATCTCCATACTACAAGTCAATGACCAGTGGAGTCTTCAAATTTTTATAGACCAGATGAAGGTCATATGTTGACTTACATGAGCCATGGGGGATGTCCTCAGTCGACTGAACCATAAGACGGTTCATGTCTTACATTTGACTCTACATGAGCCATGAGGAATGTTCTCAGTCGACTGAACCATATGAAGGTTCAGGATAATCTTCATACTACTAGTCAAGGACCAGTGGAGTCTTCAAATTTTTATAGACCAGAGGAAGGTCATATGTTGACTCTACATGAGCCATGGGGAATGTTCCCAGTCGACTGAACCAGACGAAGGTCAGAATAATCTCCATACTACTAGTCAAGGACCAGTGGAGTCTTCAAATTTTATAGACTAGATGAAGGTCATATGTTGACTCTACATGAGCCATGGGGAATGTTCCCAGTCGACTGAACTAGACGAAGGTCAGGATAATCTCCATACTACTAGTCAATGACCAGTGGAGTCTTCAAATTTTTATAGACCAGATAAATGTCATATGTTGACTCTACAAGAGCCATGGGGGATGTCCCCAGTCGACTGAACCATAAGACGGTTCATGTCTTACATTTGACTCTACATGAGCCATGAGGAATGTTCTCAGTCTACTGAACCATATGAAGGTTCAGGATAATATTCATATTACTAGTCAAGGACCAGTGGAGTCTTCAAATTTTTATAGACTAGAGGAAGGTCATATGTTGACTCTACATGAGCCATGGGGAATGTTCCCAATCGACTGAACCAGACGAAGGTCAGGATAATCTCCATACTACTAGTCAAGGACCAGTGGAGTCTTCAATTTTTATAGACTAGATAAAGGTCATATGTTGACTCTACATGAGCCATGGGGAATGTTCCCAGTCGACTGAACCAGACGAAGGTCAGGATAATCTCCATACTAATGGTCAAAAGACCATGGGAGTCTACAATGTCTTCTGAACCTGATGAAGGTCGGGTCTTCAACTTGACTCTATATGAGCCATGAGGAATGTTCCCAGTCGACTGAACCTGATGAAGGTTAGGATGTATGGGTATAGTGTGGAATGAGGTCATTAACAAGTTCCAAGCTTTGGGCGTGTTGATGTGGAATGAGATGTACATCAAGTCTCAAGTCATACATGTGTAGTTGTATCTATGACAATTCCCAAGCTACATACTAGATGATGTCGACTGGGATTCATATCATATATCAAGACATGCAAGTGTAGTAACTATAATAATTCCCAAGCTACGTACTAGATGATGTCGCTTGGGATTTATATTATATCTCAAGACATGTAAGTGTGGGATCGACAACAAGTCCCAAACTACACACATGTGGATGTCGAATGAGACACATATCAAGCTCGAAGCCATACACACAAAGGATCCACAACAAGTCCCAAGCTACACACATGTGGATGTCGAATGGGACAAACATAAAGCATCAAGCCATACACACATAGGATCCACAACAAGTCTCAAGCTACATATTGTAATATCTATTAGGACAAACATCAAGCATCAAGCCATACACACATAGGATCCACAACAAGTCCCAAGCTACATATTGTAATATCTATTGGGACAAACATCAAGCATCAAACTATACATGCATAAGATCAACAACAAGTCTCAAGCTACACATGTAGATGTTGATTGGGAAAAACTTCAAGCATCAAGCCATACAAGCATAAGATCTACAACAAGTCCCAAGCTACACATGTAGATGTCGATTGGGAAAAACATCACGCATCAAGCCATACATGCATGAGATCAACAACAAGTCCCAAGCTATACATGTAGACGTCGATTGGGACAGACACCAAGCATCAAGCTATACATGTATAAGATCCACAACAAGTCCCAAGCTACACATGTAGATGTCGATTGGGACAAATTGACTTGATGAAAGTCCATGACACTATGGTCGAATGGAACTGACAAAGGTACATGAGACACGGTCGAATGAAACTAATGCATGTCTATAAGAATTACCACTACTAGACTTGATGAAGGTCCAAAAGGATTTTCATTCTACCTGACTTGATGAAGGTCATGAGACTACGATCGAATGAATATGATGAAGGCCCATGGGGCTCTTCCAATGCTTTCTAGAGTTTATGGAAATCCATCCATGTAGTCTAGAGTGGATGATAATCTCCATACGTAGTGTGGAGATGATTATCCTCATATGTAGTATGGAAGAGATGAATGCCTATCAAGGTCATTTATAATTATACCTGAAAAATATCTATGATACTACAATAGAATGGACTTGATGAAAGTTATCAAGGTTATCTCTACTCTACGAGACTACTGTCGAATGGATTTGATTAATGGACTTGATGAAAGTCCAAGGAAGTCATCATTCCTGACTCTACTAGATTTAAGAAAGGTCAAAGAGGGTTTCATTCTTCATACTACAATACCTTTATAGATATCAATAAGGGTCTAAGGTTGAATGGACCTCATGGAGTTCAAAATAATTTTCACTCTACCTAACCTGATGAAGGTTGGTCGATTGAACTTGATGGGGATTCTAATGATTTTTCATACTACCTAACCTGATAATTGTTGGTTGATTGGATTTGAAGGAGGTCCAAGAAAGTTCTTCATTCTACTAGGCATGATAAAAGATTCCCTAGGTAGTCTGGAGTTTTCAGTATTAAATCAACGTAGCATAGAGATGATGACTAACCTGAAGGTGACATACATGTCTTGTCATATGGAGAAGTTAATTAATCCATGACGTGTCGAATGAAACCTCTACCAAATGCAAGCCTTCATCCATGTCGAATGGAACCTCTGCCTAGTGTTAAACCTTCGTTTGTGTTATGTCGAATGAGACCATTGCATATGTGGCTTCTTTGTGCTCTCGTGGCAAGTCTTTGCATGGTGTGCGTATGGGCCAACTTGGCGTGTGTGCTTGGTAGTTTCTCACGTTCTTTGTGCAACTTTGACGCTTGGCACATGGTTTTTTTTTTTTATGACAGCTAGCTAGGGAATGATATTTTCTCCCCTTTCCTTTTTCCACTTTTTTTTTTATTTCTTCACGTGACTTTGTAGGCTTTTTAATTACCATAACAATTTCAAACCTAATGCAAACATTTGGGGCCCACGTTGCAAGCTATTTGTTTCTTTCTCAAAGTCTTCTTTCATGGTCCAATAGCTTTCTAAGGTCAACAATTCTATTTTATATACCATTCTTTTTCAATGCTTCTGTGGCTTTAATGCTTTTGCTTTTAGTAAAATAAAATTGGAAAACCTATGTATTTGGGCCCACTTCTCCTTTTGAAATCTTTTTTTTTTTTTTGCTTTTAATAATCAATTCCCCTTTTTCAATTTTCCTTTTTTTTTTCAAAAGTCAAGTATTGCGGCTGGATTTTATTTTCTTCTTTAAATCAAAATTTCCTTTCTCGGCAAAGCTTTCTTCTTTTCTTTCAATTTTTTATTTATGCGTGAGTCTGTCTCTTTTTCTAATTCCTTACCCATAAATATGCAGGAGCAATGTAGGAACCATCCATATTGTTGTCCAAGTTGTAGTGGCGAAGAGCTTTGTTGATGTAGTCGTATGAATTCATGACCATGTAGTGAGTTCGAGACTCCATGGGAGCAATGTGTCAACCATTCACTTCCTTCTAGTAATATCATGTTGATCATCTGATGTGTCGTACGCCAGTCCTCCCCATCTGTCCATAGAAGTCTGCCTCTCCTCATCATATTCACTCAATCTTGAAATTCTTTGACGCAATCCTCTGCCACTTGACTGATCTTCGAGCTCACCTTCTTCAACCTCTCCCCAATGACGTTGGGCCCAAACTGAAAGCTTCTCAATATGGGATTTCTTCCTTTGCGTGAAGCAGCATTTCACACGACATTTTCAAGCATGCATGTGTTATGCGAATGGGCTGTTAATTCGTGGGCCTTCATTGCGTGTAAGTTAGCCATGTCACGTGGCTTTCTTGAAGCATACACATGGATGTGGTCATTCTACATGACTTTATTGCTGGGCTTGTACTAGGACCAGATGAGTGCATTTTTTATTTTTTATTTTTTTTTTGCCTCTCGGATTTGGCTCATGGCGTGATGGCGTGGACCATTTTGCAAGCTTCTCTTCTATTGATGCATGGTCCCACCTTTACTTAAAGAATGTATGATATACTAATGTATGCGTACGTGGGCAATGTCGAATGGAATTGATGTAAGCCTTTCTTCATTTCATGTCGAGTGGTACATTCAGCTCATGCTGAGTGTAATGTCGAATGGAGCATCTGCCTATGCCAAACATTCTGAGCTCCATGTCGAATGAAATATCCATCCAATGCTAGACACATGTGTATGTAGTGTCAAATGGAGCTTTGGTGAGTGGACTGCTATATTGGGTTGTGTGCATGTTTGAGGAGATTCCTCTTTTGCATGTGATGTAGTGTGGCTTATCTTTGAGATGTTGAAGAAGTCTGCTCCAATTGCTTCTGGATTAATACTGGAGCCTCATATGGTGATATTTTCCTCTTCCAATGATCGTAATTGCTTTGGCAGAGTGGTTAATTATGTGGCCATGTGATATGGAATTTGCTTGTTGCTTGAAGCCATGAGTAGTTGCGTTTTAGGAATCGTAGACTGAGATATTTTTGCATGCTATGAATCGCTAAGGCCCCACGGTGGGCGCCAAATTATGGATGCTGGATTTCGGCCGAGGTCCACAATCAGAATTTGTAGGTTGGGGGCATCAGCGATCCTGCAAGACAAAGTAGAGTGAGCGGGAGAAGACTTCCCACCGGTGTGGTGGGTGCCGGGGGCACTCCGACGCTCAAGTCAGTAGTATGAAATGAGCAGTGAATATGTTAAATGTGAAAACAAGGTTTACTATTACCATGACCTTCTTTGGGTGGCCGTGAGGGCGGAATGAAGTGTTTAAGAAATGTGAAGCTCTGAGAGCTTGTGTCAGAGAGCAGAAGCTGTAAGAGAGAAGTCAGGCTTGCTCCTCCTCTGTTTCTCGAATTTTGTTGTAATTTATAGTTGAAGATGAGTGACTTTTGCAGCTGGCATAAGTCCCACAATGTGCTAAGATATCACTATTTAATGATCAAAGTGGAGCAATATAATTATGATTTAGGGTAAGTGGGGAATGTTAGGTAAGGTCTTGGCTTTATGTATGAATTAAGTGGAATAAGGTTTTTGTTGGGCTTTATCCTGGGCTTTCATCTCTGTCTATGGGCTTTATCTGACATTGGTTTCGAATGGAAAGACAGTTTTGCCCATGGCCCAAATTTGGCACGTACAGTTTAGTGTTCCTGGACAAGAACAGAAGGTGTGCAAACTTGTAAAATCCTTGTACGGATTAAAACAAGCACCTAAACAATGGCATGAGAAATTTGACAAAGAAATGTTGTCAAGTGGGTTCAAAACCATTGAGTGTGATAAGTGTGTATATTCCAAATCAACTCTAAAAGGATATGTCATTGTGTGTATCTATGTAGACGATATGCTGATAATTGGTAGTAATCATGAAATGATTCAGTCTACCAAAAACGTGTTATCTAGCAGATTTGATATGAAAGATGTGGGAATAACTGATGTGATTATAGGAATTAAGATTTCTAAGACATCAGACGGATATATATTATCTCAGACTCATTATATTGAGAAGATACTTGATAAATATATCAAAGGGGATCTAAATGTGGCTAGAACCCATGTAGACCTAACTCTTAATCTATCAAAGAATACTGGTTCAAGCGTATCGCAATTAGAGTATTCGAGAATCATCAAAAGTCTGATGTATCTCACGAATTACACACGACCTGATATCGCTCAAGTTGTGAACTGGCTTAGCAGATATACGAGTAATTCATGACATAACCACTGGAAAGCCATAGTAAGAGTTTTGAGGTATCTGAGAGACACTTCAAAAAATGGGCTACATTACGAAAGATATCATGTTGTACTAGAGGGATACATCGATGCTAACTGGATATCTGATACGGTGGATTCCAAATCTATGAGTGGATTTGTTTTCACACTTGGTAATGCAGCCGTGTCATGGAAATCCTCGAGGCAAACATGTATTGCCCGGTCTATTATGGAATCAGAGTTCATAGCATTAGACATAACAGCAGAAGAAGCGGAATGACTTAGAAACTTCCTGAAGGATATTCCTAGTTGGCCTAAACTGGTGCCAGCGATTAGCATACATTGTGATAGCCAATCGACTATTGGGAGAGCCCAAAATACAATGTATAATGGTAAGTCTCGACACATACATCAGAGACATAATACCATATGTCAACTGCTCTCAAGTGGCATAATAACGTATGTTAAGTCGAAGGAAAACCTAGCGGATCCACTAACTAAAGGTTTACCTCGAGAGCAAGTTGAGAAGTCATCGAGGGGAATGGGCTTGAAGCCTATAATTTAAGAATTGTCACTATGTAAACCCAACCTAGCTGTCTGGAGATCCCAAGATCTAGGTTCAAAAGGGACAACTGAAACTTTGTGCAATTCAAAACAAGCATTGAAGAGTTTTGTACTCTTTCCTATTCCGATAATGACGCTGAGTGCTGTCTGTCATTGGTTAGGATAAGCTAAAGTTTTTAATGATCACTATATTAGGAGATGAGTCCTAATTGGGATAAAGACATATTACCTCTTGATAGTAGATCACCTACTTCAAGTAAGAAGTGAGGCCGCTTCCATGGGAACTTTTAAAGCCGAGTTACCCTAAAGTACTTGATGAATCCAGGACCGTCGTTCAGGGCCAAAATGAACACAACCGTAGAACGGGAAAGTAGTCGAATTAAAGCTGTGTGTTGGCAATTGTCTTGGTTTACACAAACGGCAGAACAGTTCAAGACTATGGATCACTGGTTTGCCTAGTAAATCTGATTGTCATTCACTAGGAAAGGTTAAAGGCGAAAGCTACATATTTCGATGCATCTTTAGCTCATATTAACTCTCTCAAGTGTCTACATAAATATTAAAAGAATTGTGGGGGATTGTTGGAAATTCTTGTAATATTCATTAAAGGATGGGTGCTTTTATCTTTTGGATACTATGGGTGTATGGGAATGTTGCAATCCTTAGGAGAGTTGCATGGGCACCCCTCCATGCCTTATAAAAGCGACATCATATCCATAACAGGAACAACAACAAATCTGAATTTAATGAATTTAAGAGTCACAATTTTCCTTTGTTTTTGAGAGAGAGTTCCACCAATTTCCAAGTTCAAACACTTGTTAAGGAGTGCTCCTTGAACAAGAAGCATCCAAGTTATCCTGGAAGAACATTGGCCAATTCGAATCCGTGAAACACCTGTGACGCAGGCTAATAAGTTCTTAATGACAGAGAGATCTCTACTTGGATTCGTCATTTCATTTTCCAGGTTTTTATCACATATCAACCACATTATTTGCAATTGCAATTAGAAAGGATTGTGATGAGGACATAGGTGCGAGTCTAGGAAAAGCAAAACGCAAAATGGCTGAAGAAATATTGATTATCAAATGTCCAAAAATTAAAAAGATGATGTGGACTCTAGAGAAACTTTTGTAATGCATATATTGTTCTTATAAGCAGATGTGACCATCCACCTAATTATGTGATGAAATGTAGACGTAACGATTTTTTAATCTAATGCTTTGTTTTGTCCGTTATATAATTATTGCATTTTTTTTCTCCTGATGACGACTAGATCTCGTGATCAGTTTAATTTATAAGTTTTCTAAATTTTCTCCCCATATTTGGTGGAGATTTAATGTATGGACAATGATTTATAAAAAGCTTATTAAATTGTTATCATTTTTTTAATTTTGGTATTTGTAAAAATTTTTATTATCGGTTTGTATTCATTGGATACTTCAAATATAATTAATGAAATTGATAATTTCCATGTTTTATTAATTTATTATATTTTAACAATTCTTAAGTCAATATTTTAGTTTAATTCATCTATATGTTGCAGAAAAGAATAGAGAATATCAATGAGAAGCTGCTAATTTTATATGACCTGAAATTAAATGGAATAAAAGTCGATATGAACACAATATTTGAAGAAGCAATCCAGTATGTTAAGTTACTTCAAGAATCAAACACATGCCACAACAATCAGCATGATTAAATATCAACACTAAAAAAAAAACCATGCAATATTGCAATCATAGCTCTACTTAATTTGTGAAGATTAAGTGTACATGGTCTAAGTTTTGTTTTATTATTTTTATTTGGAATAATTATTGTGCATCCATGGTGAATGTATGCATGTAAAGATTTTGAAAAAATACAAAATGATAAATTCTATTCTCAACTCTCATGTCGTCATTATTATTTTTGGATGCATGTATGAAAATATTTTAGAAAAATACAAAATAATAAATTTTATTCTCAATTCTCATGTCATTATTATTTGTTTATAATTTTAAACTTCCAAATACATTACATGATGAAAAGAGTGTGTGTATATATATAGCACATGAAATAAAAACTCTAAAGTGCACACGGTACTGTAATTAATTATTGTAGACAAAATTAATATAGATATGCTAGCTGAAAATATATTATTTTGCCCCCATTTTCTTATTATTAATGTATTGTATCCAACTAAGTTGGTTATATAATAATATCACAAATTTTCCTCATTTCAATTCTATATTTTCATTTTTTCCAAGTTTTCTTAGGAACATCTTTAGTTTATTTGCTTACTAACATGTTATTTCTTTTTATTGCCAAATTCAGCATTAGATTTGTAATGCAAGACTTGGGCATTACATCTAAAAAGCATTTCAAGAAATATGGTATAGTGGATGAGGAAGTTAGAATTACTATTGTTGGCGGTATTTTCAGGTCCTATGATATTTAAACAGTACGACAGGGGTAAAAATGTAATTCCCTTCTCGGTCAAGATCATTAATACCGACTCGACCACTAAGAGCCAATAGTAATGGGCCGAGCACTTTATGATCGGTAACCGACCACTTGAGCTCGAATGATCGGGCATTATCAGATCGACCGAAGCATTCTCAGTTCAAAGGACCATTATGACCGACCTCAAGAAGACCGAGCATATGGCGAGGCATGCTCCAGAAGATAAGATACCATATTCTTACGGATAAGATGACAAGTTATCCTACTTTCATGGGGTAAACTGATAAGTCAGTGTCCTAATATGATAAAGGAAGTGAAGGTAGTTTTCGACTAGAAATCCTTATGTGAAAAGGAAACTGATTTCTTTACTAGTATAAATAAGGGGGGAAAGCATACGTAAAAGGCAGAATTGTGATTAGGCTTGTAAACACAAGGCAGACCAGAAAAAGCATATTTCGGTAATAAAATATCACTTGTTCTGTGCCCCTGGATGTAGGTTGGATCTAATTCACCGAACAACGTTAAATCTCTTTGTTGATTGGTGTATTTATCTGTCTTTTGCCAAAATTTACTTTTGGTTTCCCATAAACAAAACAAATTCACGGTTGCAGGAGGATTGTCTCGGGAGTAAAGAACCCATATTGCCCCTGAGACTAAAATCCACCGTCAACAGTTGGCGTCGTCTGTGGGGACCCAACAAAAAGCAGTTCACGTAGTAAGACGATGGCAGAAGGCGGAAATCACCGGTCGTCAGGGAGTTCAACTGCGGATTGGATGGAGAAGATGGAGGAAAACACAAGGAGAGATAGGGAGGAAAATCAAGCCATTCTAAAATCCATGATGGACCGACTGGAGAGGATGGAAGAGATGAACAACGAGAGACTTGAAGCCGGAACCAGTCGGAGGAGAGGCGAAATAGTGGAAGGAAAAATGGTTGTAGATATGAGTGAAAACGATGAACCCAGGAGGAAGGGCCCCTACGGGATAAAATCCGTAGTAGTAGAAAAGGATTTGCAAACAGATGACACATGGGAAGAAGAAGAGGGGAGACAGTCGCCAGATTCTTCCTATGATAGCCCCCGCGACACCAGAATGGGAGATAGGAAGTATGGTGAGACTGGACGGCAAACCTCAAGTCATGAGGAACGTTGGGGCGACAGACGCGAAGAAGGCCGCGGGAGGCGGCATAGTAACACAGATGGCGATATGAGATATTGGTTAAGAAAAGAGATGGCCAAGTGGGGAGTGAACCTCAAAACTGATACGGGAGATGCTCGGGACGGTGAGGAGGAATCTCCCTTCACATAAGAAATAAGGTCGGAAAAATTCCCTAGACGATTCAACATACCGTCCATGACGCCCTACAAAGGCCATACTGATCTGAAATCCCATATTGAGAGTTTTTTCCTATTGATGGAGGTCCAAGGAGTGGTGGGGGATGCCGTTTGCAAAGTATTCCCCCTAACCTTAGGTGGGTCTGTCATTCTGTGGTTCAGAAGTCTAGCCCCAGGGAGCATCGGTAGCTTCGCGCAACTCAGGAAGTCGTTTGTTCGGCACTTCAAATGGGCATGCGCCCCTAAAAAGACAATTGGGGAATTGAGACTCATGAAGCAGGGAGACGACGAGTCCCTGAAGGCTTTCATTGAACGGTACCATAACATGGTGCTCGAGGTCGGGGGATATGAGTCTCTCGAGGCCTTGGAAAGTTTGAAGGGGGCCTTAAAGGTCGGAAGCTGTTGACCCATCTGAGGATCCAAGATACACCAGATTATGCTATCGCTCTGGAAATAGCCCGGAAGTTCGTTTTGTTGGAAAACGAGGAGAAAATATCCCGGAGGGGGACAGCTATCAGAGAGAGGACAATGAGGGCAGAAGCTCCTCGCAGGCCAGACAAGGAGTTCAAAAAACCACCCTCGAGGCGAAGGGAATTCAAACCCATACCTCGGGATGACCCAGAAAAGAGAATCTCGGCCCAGGTACACTATGTGGCCCGGGAAGAGGCGTACATTCCTCTGAATAAACCACCGGGGCAAATCGTCATGGAAATCCAGGGAAAGAGCCTCTTGATAGAGCCCGACATCAGAAGATTCCCATCGGACAGGAGGAATAAAAAATCCTATTGCATACATCATAATTCAATGGGACACACGACGGACGAGTGCAAAGACTTGCGGGAGCAAATGGAAGACCTGGTGCGGAATGGGTATTTGAATAATTATATTGACCATGAAGTTATGGCGGCCAGACAAAAAGCACATTGACGACAGGTAAATATTATCGCAGGGGGGAAGACACTAGCCGGAGACTCTAACCGGTCAAGAAAAACTATAATCGGGCTCGGGGGTCGGAGGTGTTAGGAACAGAACGGTCTTTGGGAATGCAAGGCGGCCGGTCGGTGCCAATAATGTTCACAGACGAGGATGCTCGAGGGGTGAGTTTCCCCCACGATGATGCATTAATAATCAAGGCAATAATCGGCTGTTCAGAGGTGGACAGAATCCTAGTGGATCCGGGAGTGCAGTGGATATAATCTCCAAGGAAGCTCTGGACGGCCTTGGAGTGGAGTATGCGACTCTAACCAATGATGGGAGTCCCCTATACGGTTTCGGGGGCTCAATGGTCGTCCCATTGGGAACGATGCAATTGGCAATGACGATTGGAACCCGCCCCCGGACTCGGACGATTATGATAAATTTCACGGCGGTGGATTGCATGAGCAGTTACCAAGTCATTGTTGGTCGGCCTTTCATGATGAAGACAAAGGTTGCAATGTCTTGCTATTACTTGAAGTTGAAGTTCCCCACCCGGGAAGGGATTGGAATCGTGTGCGGGAGTCAGAAGGTGGCTTGGAGCTGTTTTGCCACCCTCTCATGGGAAACCCTATGTATTAAAGTGGGTACTCGAAAAAGGCAAGGGAATGAAGACGGGGAAGAAGCAAGTAGGGATCCGGGTCCTCGGCCAAATAAAGTTGCCCGGCTAGGGGCAGTCAAAGAATTAGAGGTGACAGAACTTTTCGGACCTGGGAAGAGTGTAAAAATATGGGAGACTTAGACGAGATCCTGAAACAGGACCTGCTGAAGTGTCTAAATGAGTACCCGGACATCTTTACATAGGAGCACGACGATATGCCCATGATTGATCTGAAGTTCATCAATCACCACTTGTCAGTAAACCCATCACACAAACAGGTCAAGCAAAAAAGAAGAACCTTTAACCAGGAACGGTGCAGGGCAATGGCTGCCGAGGTAGAAAAATTATTGAAAGCTGGTTTCATCAGAGAAGTGAAATACCCGGAGTGGGTATCGAACGTAGTATTGGTGAAGAAATCCAATGGAAAGTGGAGGATGTGTATGGATTTCGCCGACCTCAACAAAGCATGCCCGAAAGACAGCTTCCCACTACCAAACGTGGATCAGTTGGTGGATGTGACAGCCTGCCAAGGACTGCTATGCTTCATGGATGCCTTCTCGAGATATAACCAGGTCAAGATGCATCCTGATGACGAAGAGAATACGATTTTTGTCACCGATCAGGGGCTTTACTGTTATAAAGTAATGCCCTTCGGACTGAAAAATCTGGGGGCAACCTTTCAGAGGCTGGTGAACAAAATTTTTAAGCCGCTCATCGGCACATCAATGCTGGTATATGTTGATGATATGATAACAATGTATAAAGAGCCAGTGTATCACGTGGCCGATCTGAAGAAAACCTTTGAATTACTGAGGAAACATAATTTAAAGCTCAACCCGGAGAAGTGTGCTTTTGAAGTTGCCTCGGGAAAGTTTTTGGGCTACATGGTAAGCTCCTGAGGCATAGAAGCAAATCCGTAGAAAATTCAAGCTTTTCTGGACTTAAAATCTCCCATGACGATAAAAGAAGTGCAAAGCCTGACCGGCAGGGTGGCCGCGCTCAATCGATTTATTTTCCGAGCAACCGACAAGTGCCACCCCTTCTTCAAAGTCGTCAAGAAGGCAAAAAAGGAAGTCAACTGGACGCCGGAATGTGAGGAGGCCTTCCTGAAGTTAAAACAATACCTGACACAGCCCCCACTTCTAACAAAGTCGTTCCTAGGTGAGACCTTATACTTATACTTAGCTGTTTCGGAGCATGCAGTAAGTTCAATATTAGTGCAAGAGGCCGATAAAGTCCAAAGGCCGATGTATTATGTTATTAAAGCTCTATTAGATGTTGAGACCAGATATCCAGCATATGAGCTAGTCACCTTGTCATTAATCACTGTAGCCCGGAAGTTACGACCTTACTTCCAGACCCATCCTATTAGGGTTTACACCTATTATCCTCTGAGGCAGATTCTGCAGAAACCATAGGTCTCGGGTAGGTTAATGAAATGGTCGGTAGAGTTGATTGAACACGATATTTCTTACCTCCCAATGGCAGCAGTAAAAGGGCAGGCCCTGGCAGATTTTGTTGTTGAATTCACAGAACCCTAGATTTTGACTGTTGGGGAAGACAAATGGGAGATGTCGGTAGACGGATGTGCCAGCTCACAAGGCAATGGGGCCGGAATTGTATTGAAGAACGATAAATGTGAAGAAGTATTATTCGCCTTGAGATTCACCTTCGAGGCCACAAACAATGAGGCGGAGTATGAGGCAATTATGGCCGGTTTAAGGCTATGCACGGTGATGGGAGTCCACGACGTAGTAGTAAGAAGCGACTCCCAGCTGGCTGTTCAGCAGCTAAAGGGGGAATTCCAAGCCAGGAAGACGAGTATGATAGCCTATTTGGCTGAGGTAAAAAGGTTGGTGGGAAAAATGGGTAACGTGCATTTTGAGCAAGTCGGTCGAGAAAACAACTGTGAGGCAGACTCTTTGGCACGGCTCGCATCTTCGATAAGGGCGGAAAATCCCAGAATAGTCTCTCTAATCTGCCTCCGAGAAAAAAACGTGGGAGAGCTCGGTGTAGAAGTATTGGATAAGGAGGGCGAACCTTCATGGATACAGCCAATTAGGAGATATTTGGAAACTGGGGAGACACCTGAAGACAAGAAGGAAGCCAGGAAGCTAAAATTAAAAAGCACCAAATTTTCCCTGATCGAATGGGTACTATACCGATGGGGCTACACGGTACCCCTCCTGAGATGTTTAGCAGAAGAGGAGGCTGATTATTTGCTCAAGGAAATTCATGCAGGAATCTGTGGGAGTCACGCCGGAGGACAATCGATTGCCTTTAAAGCTTTAAGGCAAGGGTTCTACTGGCCAACTATGCATCAGGACGGTATGAGAGTGGCCCGGAAATGTGAAGGATGCCAGAAAAATGCCAATATTCACCACCAGCCAGCAGAGCAGTTGACTACCCTGTCCAGTCCTTGGCCATTCGCCCAATGGGGGCTAGATATCATCGGGCCGATGCCGAGGGGGCGAGGATAAGCGAAGTACGCCAATGTGGCCATAGACTATTTCACCAAATGGGTGGAAGCCGAACCCCTATCCGCTATCGCAGAGAAGAAGGCTACAGAGTTTTTGAAGAAAAATATTATCTGCAGGTTCGGGATTCCTCGGGTCGTCATCACCGATAACGGAAAATAGTTCGATAGCAAAGGCTTCAGGAAGCTCTGTGAAGACCTCCAGATCGCCTTAAGATTCGCCTCACCAGCCCATCCCAAGTTAAACGGGCAGGTTGAGGTGACAAATAAAACCATTAAGGCAAATCTTAAAGCTCAGCTCGAAGCCTACAAGAGCTTATGGGTCGAGGAGTTACCGGAAGTGTTGCGGGCGCACCGGACGACCTGTAAGGATTCCACAGGAGAAACTCCGTTTTCCTTATCATACGGATGCGAAGCGGTTATTCCTGCAGAGATCAGAATAACTACCCACAGGGTCCGGTATTTTGAGGACGGACAGAATGAAGAACCTGTCAGAAGTCATCTCGACCTGATCGAAGAAAAGTGGGAGAAGTCGACTATGAAGACAACAATCTATCAACAAAGAATGGCCCGTTTCTACAACAAAAAAATTCGAACCCGTGTCTTTCTTCCAGGTGACTTGGTATTGAGAAGGGTCACCTTGAACACTCGAAGGCCAGAGGAAGGCTCGTTAGGTGCCAAGTGGGAAGGGCCCTATAAAATTATGGAGGTGGTAAGGCTAGGGGTCTATATTTTAGAACAGCTGGACGTTACATGATTAAGGAAACCTTGGAACGCCGAGATGTTAAGGAAGTGCTTTCAGTGGATTCTTCTTTTTTTCTTTTGCAGCAACCCGATAAGGGTTAGGAGCTGAATGTAAAGCCTCTCTCGAAATGTCCCGCAGAGAGTTGTAGGAATGGCAGTAGGTCCCCGAATATGAATAAAACTTTCTCTTTCTAATTAAAAAAAAAATTTCACTCGCTCTTTTAAATAGATTTGAAAGTCGTATTCAAAAATCTGGGGATATACTCGATGCGAAGGGATGATCTGGGGTCAGGAAATGCACCAAACCCGTGACATACCAATCACAGGTGCTATCATAAAAATACCGAGCATAAAAGATCTGACCTGACTCACTTCATTTTTAAGGATCAGGACTACATCAAGAGATGAAATGTATGAAGGAGCACGAGAACCCTTTGTAGTAGCCGGAACGTAACTACCCTATGACTTACATTTATGGGGGATATTTCGGGATGGTTATCGCGGGGAGGGAGTGCCCCCGCGAGATGGCCGGCCCGGCCAATTTGGGAAATACGAATAGGGAATGTGTTCCTGTATATTTTGTCTGACCAATGGATCCGTGAGAAGCATAGCACGAGGATAGATTATACCACCGTGGCGTTTGCTTGATCCAGTGTTACCGAACATAAGAAGGAGCGTGCCCTTAAATGTTTCGGACACTCTTTGATCCTTACATGCTTGATCAATGGATCCGTGAGAAGCATAGCATGGGGAGGGATTATACCCCTTGTAGACAACAGAAACTGGGCGACGCCGTCCTAGGCTCGCGGCCTAGCTGAGAAGTGTGAAATAACATGGAGTCGCCACCCGGTGTGAACCGGGACAAAGATTTAAGGCCGCACTCACCCCTCGCAAGGGAAGACCTCAAACCGTGGGTTCGGAATGGTCCCTTACTTATGTCACTTGTAATGAATGGATTTGTATAATTTTAACCAAGTCTACTCAACATACATGCCTAAATCTAAGTTCACATGCTTTGAAAGTAAAAACAACATTACAACAATCTAATCATGCTCTCAAATACAAATTTGAGTGAAATGAAACATGTGAGTCTTTTAAGTGGTACGGGGCGTTGTATCCCGAGTGCAAACCATACTACCGTCCATTCGGATTCGGCTATGGAATTTATGTCAGGGTTTCCATCCAATATACCACAAAAAGAATACATATTCCATTCACTCAAAACCACATCACGTACTAATTAATGACATTCATGCGACAGAAAAACAAATTACATGCAATCCTACCTTATTAATTTATGTAACCTAAATTAATTAACATGTTAAATTAACTATTCATGCTAGCATTATTAAACACATATTCTAAGTCAATATTTCATGTAAACTAATCCTAAATAATATGCTTAAATAGCCATTTAAATTAAACATACTTCCTACGTCATTACTCCATGTAAACTAATAACATGCTCAAACAACCATTCTAAATCATTATTTCATGTGTATTAATCCTAAATGACACGCCAAGCTAATCATTCATGCTAAACAAAAAAAAATACATTTCCTAAATCATTATCTCATGCAAATAAATTTAATACAACATACTAAACTAATTAAACACATTAAACACATTTTAAACCATTATTTCATGTGAGCCAATTCCAACAACATGCCAAGTTAACTACTCATGTTAAAATGCCATAAAATACATTTTTAAATCATTATTTAATGTGAGAAAATTCTGTGATATAAACCCTCAGGTCTAACCTTTTTATGCCGTTCCTTGGAGATGCGTTATATGGCCGTCGGAAGGGCAAAGGCACTACAATTTCACTGGTTCGCTGGTTCAATGTTCTGCTCACTGTTTCGCTGTTTCGTCCGCTGTTTCCGCTTCGTTTCGCTGCGATTCAAGTCTCCACACTCGGCTCACTGATTGGCTGCGGATTAAGGTCGATTTTGGTGATTTTTGAGAGGCGTTGGACTGCCGTTTGCTTGGTTTACTCAAGGGCTTACAACTGCAGTTTTTGCTCACTGTTTTGGTGACTTTGGGGACTGTTTTGAAGGCTTTTGAGCTGCTGTTTTTGGGCGAATTTTGGAGGGTATTTAGGTCAGTTTGTGTACTGGTTTGGGGCTAAAATTAGGTTGATTTGGGTGTAAATTCCAGGGGCTAAATTGGGCGTGACAATGGGCTGTTTGGTGGACTGTTTTGGGTGGAATAAGGGGCTGTTTTGCGTGTTGGGTGCAAGGGCAGTGAGGGGAAGTCGAGTGGGTGCTTTATGCGTGAAGATGTGAGGGTTAGGGGGCTGGATGAATGCTTGAAATGATCAGAGGTAGTGAATGGAAGGGCTTGGGCGTGACTTGTAGGGAATATAGAGGGCTGTTTATGATCTTTAAAATGCTAAGTCTTTTCTTGATGTGTGCTTGATCTCCTTAGGTATGTGTTAGGGGTTTCAAGGTGGAAAATGATGGTTTATATAGGCAAATGGTGTAGTGGAGGTGTAAGTGTGAATGAGTGAGGTATGGGTGTGAATGAGTGAGGTATGGGTTTGAATGAGTGAGGTATGGGCTTGAATGAGTGAGGTGTGGGTGTGAATGAGTGAGGTATGGGTTTGAATGAGTGAAGTATGGGTGAGGTATGGGTTTGAATGAGTGAAGTATGGGTGAGGTATGGGTATTGAATGAGTGAAGTGTTATTTATTTAATTTTGTTAAAGTGAGGTGGAATGGTTAAAGTAAGTTTGGTATATGGGTAAATCATGTTGGAATAGTGTAAGGAGGGGTAATTTTAGTGTTATGGTCGTGGGCCTAATGGAGGGTGGGCTTGGTGTTTGATTTATTTTGGTTTTATGGGCTTTGGATGTGGGTTTGGGTGCTTAGGTGGCTTTAGAATGGTTTGGGGTGATTTCGGGTTAAGAGATACGTTTAAAAAATGAACTTTCAACAAGCGAACTCCGAGCGAACTTAAACAACACATGTCAATTCTTGACTTTGCCTTTCCGACAACCGTTTTCCGCGACTCCTACGACCTAAAGGTGGTGCATCCATACGAGACTCCTCATCGGGTTTCACATGCAAAAATGCAATGTCTACAGTCGCCCCCCTTTGATGGGACTTGTGTAGTGTGTGACAGTGACAATCCTATCAAAGTCTATGCAGTGCATTTATACTTACCTGGCTCGCCAGCTGCCACCTGACTCGCCTGTTGTTGATTTGATGGTGCTAAGCCCCGTACCTAGGGCGTTGCAGTAGTCCACAATTCTTCAGAATAGTCCACGATAGTCCACATAATCCACGATAGTCCACGCAATCCACATAATCCACGTAATCCACATAATCCACGGTAGTCCACATGATCCACGGTAGTCCACAGTAGTCCACATAATCCACGATAATCCACGGTGATCCACATAATCCACGTAATCCACAGTATTCCACACAATCCACATAATCCACGGTAGTCCACGCAATCCACATAATCCACGGTAGTCCACATGATCCACGGTAGTCCACAGTAGTCCACATAATCCACGATAATCCACGGTGATCCACATAATCCACGTAATCCACAGTATTCCACACAATCCACATAATCCACGGTAGTCCACGCAATCCACATAATCCACGGTAGTCCACATAATCCACGGTAGTCCACAGTAGTCCACAATAGTCCATATAATCCACATAATCTTCATAACCTTCATAATCCACAGTAGTCCACAAAACTTCATTATAATCCACGGTAATCCACAACACTTCATGATAGTCCAGCGTGCCCTAGGCTTGCGTTGGGTGACGTCTCCGTACCTAGAGAGCCACAAATGTCTGAGTGCTAACCCCGTACCTAGGGTGTCGCTGAAATGTCTCCATACCCGGAGTGCCGTACCTGGCTGAACTGATCTGATATCTCCGTACCCGGAGTGCTGTACCCGACGATACTGATACTAATGTGATGTGGGCCTCGCCCCAAGCTGATATGATATTCTTTCTCACACATTACACCAACCCTCACGAGATAATCTTTGATAGATAGACATATTTTTGTCCTCAACGAATGCTTTCGCGTTGAAACCGAAGAACCTTCGAAGTACTCGACATACTCAAGTCCAATCATCTGAATGGGTGATCTGAGCTAGACTCCATGTGTGTGTGTGCCAAGGCTCTTTCGCAGCTTAGTCCTTAAGTAAGCCAACTCGATGATTTCGTTTCAGAGAATCAAACCAGTGGGTCTAACCAACCTGGATGTCTTAATCACATTCTGTGATTACTTCAACATACTCAACATGATATGGTTTTCATCTTTTTTTCTTTTGTCTCTTTTCTTTTTTTCTTTTTTTTTTTTTTTTTTTTTCTTCTCTTTTCTTTTTCTTTTCTTTTCTCTTTTCTTTTTCTGACATACCTACCCTTTAAGGTAGCATTTCTCCTCATGGTGGTCCTAATACTCGCCCATGGGTAGCTTCACGCTTATCGGTTATAGGTTGTCTATTTTTTTTTTTTTTTTATTCCAACCATATCATATATCATAGCATCGGTAAACAAGTGTGGACATTCAGGCAAACGGTCATTCACCGATACATCATCTCATTAACTAGTCGCCTAGCTAACCACTCAGGTTTCCACTATTAGGATCCCGTAACCAAGTGCTTATGAGTCTAATCTAAGATCAATCCATTCAGGGTACCGGATGAGAGCGCGTCTCGCACTTTTTGTTTCTAGGGTCTCTCCCTACAGCATGCAATGTCATCACCGGACATACGTCTGTCTATCAAAGACTTCTCTCACTCATTTTTTTCTCACTCATTTTTTTTTTTTTTTTTTTTTTCTTTTTTTTTTTTTTTTTTCACTCATTTTTTTTTTTTTTCACACTCATTTTTTTTTTTTTTAACAATTAAAATAAAATACAAACTTTTCAAATAGGCCTTGGAATACCTGGTCAGCAGGGCACATCACCGATTCAGATCAATGTCCAATTTGTGTTTCTTGCTAGGATCATTATCAGTTCAGTCCAGTCCAGTGTCGAGAGGATGGGATCAAGCTTCGGCTCAAAAGCCAGGATCTGGTCAATCAACTCTTCAGCCTTTGTTGCCGTTAGGAAAATGTCTTCCACATATTTGGTGACAAACTCGTCTCTCTTGGCTTCTGGTAATTCAATGAAAGCATCTGTTGTACCTACAAAAATAACACACGAAATTAAAAATTCTACAACATGTATACACAAAACATGAAAACAATCGCAACACAGTGCGTGGGTTGCCTCCCTGTTAGCGCTAAATTCATCGTCTTTAGCCAGACATGACCGAAATCCTTCTGTCAATGCGGCTTCACCGTCGTCCTTAGTGCTTGCCGCTTCTTGATTTTTTTTTTTTTTTTTTTTTTTTTAAAACCTGCAAATACAAAACAACGGAATAAAAATGTGTGCATATAAGTATGCAAGTGAAGAGATACTCCCTTTTTGTGATGGGTTGAATCCTCATTGTGCTCCTTGACGCCATATATCCTTGGTCGCCCCCTGCGGGTTCTCTTTTGAAATCTGTAACAATAAAACACAAAACAAAGGATGCAAGTTACATGTATGCATGGATGAATTTCCTATCCCGTTGGGTTAAGTCTTCTACAGGTGACTATTCAGTCTTCTCTCCTTCAGGCAAAACACAGCTTCAATCTGTCAACATTGATTGGCTCAGTGAACTCATTCTCTTCCAAATCCGACAGTCTCATTGCTCCATTTCTCAGTCTCTGAATGGTTATCTCATCTTTTCTGCTTACTTCTTCTGAGAATTACCTCTGAATATCGTGATACCAAGGCTTCCTGTCATCGACTTCCACATCCAATATCCTTTCTGTCTCATACAATTGATTGCTTGCAGTTGTCAGCACAAGTGGTCTCATCATCGATTTCTATGGATTTTCCCCAGTCGCGGCTGGTGTCGCCAATGCATGAACATCATCTGATTTTCTTTGGCATGTGCTGAAATTTGCAATCAGGGATAGTCTGTGCCAGAGGTAGAACAGGTATGGCGTCAACCATTCTTCCTTTAACTCTCATTCTCCTTGCATCTTCAATTTTTCAAACACTTTTGACAAAAGTTTACCCAGGCTGGAGAATTGTCTGTTTCTGATAGGGGTGATCTCTGAGGAAGTATGTTTGATCCTTGAAGGTTCCCCAATGGTCCTTTCATTCTAGTTGCAGAAGCTTCTGTTACTGGCTGTACAGGGCACGGTCAAACTGGTCACCACATTGGTCAAAACTTGCAACTGTTTAGCAACTTCAGCTACCTTGGCTTCCAATCGATCTAGGCGGGATTCCCCGTTGACTGACTCACTCATACTGGTTGATGATCCCTTGCAAATCATTCTTCTTTCCCAACCCAACGGGAGTCTATGATGGCTTTTTAAACACAAGGGTTAGCATGATGCATGTATGCATGATGTGCGTGAGATGAGTATCAATGCACGAAATAAATAAGCTCGTAAAAGAATTTACAATAATCGGCCCGTTATCATTTCAAAGTATTTAGTCACACTATTGCGTAGTGCAAACTTGTCCCAGTTGAAAAGGCCCAACAAGTTTATACTTTGCGATAACATGGTTAAATAACTTCAAATAATAAAAGGCCCTAAACATAAAATGGCTCATTAGCATTTTAGAAGCTTTTGGCCTAATTGTCAATAGGACATGAACTTGTCCCTGTTTAAATGGCCCAACAAGTTCACATTTATTGACAAAAAGTCCAACTGAATCCAAATGATAATGGTCCAAAACACAAGCATAAATAAGTAATTTTTACTGGTCACAAAACTAAGGTTCATGTGTAAGTTCTAGGAATGTAAACAAAGGCCCTTATTGACAAAGGATTACCCACAACTAGGACTCCCCACTCAAGGGTTCAAACGACCAAGTGAGTGCACCTTATATGTCAACAAGTTAAGGTATGTGACTAACTGTCAAATGGACTTCCCGTTGTAGATTCCCCAGAGGGAGGGCGGAGCAAAGCTCACCGTGGATACCCAAGCCCCTTAGGCTCTTATCGCTTGGTGACAGGAATAAACAACGAGTCCTCCAAATTAGTCTATCACATGAGATGATTATTTAGATGCCTTCGCAGCTTTTCCTTATAAAAAAGGTAGTGAGTGAAGGAAGACACCAACCATCCCCTAGGAAGATGATTATCTAGGTGCCTTCACAGCTTTTCCTTGTAAAAAGGTAGTGAGTGAAGGAAGACACCAACCATCACCTAGCCCTAACAATGCCTTTGATTAAATTCCCTAAACTTACAGTAAACATGGTTAATTAAAACACAAATCCAAACATTACAAGACTATTTCGAGGCCAATTCTCTTATCCCCAGTGGAGTCGCCAGACTGTAGACAACAGAAACTGGGCGACGCCGTCCTAGGCTCGCGGCCTAGCTGAGATGAGAAGTGTGAAATAACATGGAGTCGCCACCCGGTGTGAACCGGGACAAAGATTTAAGGCCGCACTCACCCCTCGCAAGGGAAGACCTCAAACCGTTGGGTTCGGAATGGTCCCTTACTTATGTCACTTGTAATGAATGGATTTGTATAATTTTAACCAAGTCTACTCAACATACATGCCTAAATCTAAGTTCACATGCTTTGAAAGTAAAAACAACATTACAACAATCTAATCATGCTTCAAATACAAATTTGAGTGAAATGAAACATGTGAGTCTTTTAAGTGGTACGGGGCGTTGTATCCCGAGTGCAAACCATACTACCGTCCATTCGGATTCGGCTATGGAATTTATGTCAGGGTTTCCATCCAATATACCACAAAAAGAATACATATTCCATTCACTCAAAACCACATCACGTACTAATTAATGACATTCATGCGACAGAAAAACAAATTACATGCAATCCTACCTTATTAATTTATGTAACCTAAATTAATTAACATGTTAAATTAACTATTCATGCTAGCATTATTAAACACATATTCTAAGTCAATATTTCATGTAAACTAATCCTAAATAATATGCTTAAATAGCCATTTAAATTAAACATACTTCCTACGTCATTACTCCATGTAAACTAATAACATGCTCAAACAACCATTCTAAATCATTATTTCATGTGTATTAATCCTAAATGACACGCCAAGCTAATCATTCATGCTAAACAAATAAAAATACATTTCCTAAATCATTATCTCATGCAAATAAATTTAATACAACATACACTAAACTAATTAAACACATTAAACACATTTTAAACCATTATTTCATGTGAGCCAATTCCAACAACATGCCAAGTTAACTACTCATGTTAAAATGCCATAAAATACATTTTTAAATCATTATTTAATGTGAGAAAATTCTGTGATATAAACCCTCAGGTCTAACCTTTTTATGCCGTTCCTTGGAGAGATGCGTTATATGGCCGTCGGAAGGGCAAAGGCACTACAATTTCACTGGTTCGCTGGTTCAATGTTCTGCTCACTGTTTCGCTGTTTCGTCCGCTGTTTCCGCTTCGTTTCGCTGCGATTCAAGTCTCCACACTCGGCTCACTGATTGGCTGCGGATTAAGGTCGATTTTGGTGATTTTTGAGAGGCGTTGGACTGCCGTTTGCTTGGTTTACTCAAGGGCTTACAACTGCAGTTTTTGCTCACTGTTTTGGTGACTTTGGGGACTGTTTTGAAGGCTTTTGAGCTGCTGTTTTTGGGCGAATTTTGGAGGGTATTTAGGTCAGTTTGTGTACTGGTTTGGGGCTAAAATTAGGTTGATTTGGGTGTAAATTCCAGGGGCTAAATTGGGCGTGACAATGGGCTGTTTGGTGGACTGTTTGTGGGGTGGAATAAGGGGCTGTTTTGCGTGTTGGGTGCAAGGGCAGTGAGGGGAAGTCGAGTGGGTGCTTTATGCGTGAAGATGTGAGGGTTAGGGGGCTGGATGAATGCTTGAAATGATCAGAGGTAGTGAATGGAAGGGCTTGGGCGTGACTTGTAGGGAATATAGAGGGCTGTTTATGATCTTTAAAATGCTAAGTCTTTTCTTGATGTGTGCTTGATCTCCTTAGGTATGTGTTAGGGGTTTCAAGGTGGAAAATGATGGTTTATATAGGCAAATGGTGTAGTGGAGGTGTAAGTGTGAATGAGTGAGGTATGGGTGTGAATGAGTGAGGTATGGGTTTGAATGAGTGAGGTATGGGCTTGAATGAGTGAGGTGTGGGTGTGAATGAGTGAGGTATGGGTTGAATGAGTGAAGTATGGGTGAGGTATGGGTTTGAATGAGTGAAGTATGGGTGAGGTATGGGTATTGAATGAGTGAAGTGTTATTTATTTAATATTTTGTTAAAGTGAGGTGGAATGGTTAAAGTAAGTTTGGTATATGGGTAAATCATGTTGGAATAGTGTAAGGAGGGGTAATTTTAGTGTTATGGTCGTGGGCCTAATGGAGGGTGGGCTTGGTGTTTGATTTATTTTGGTTTTATGGGCTTTGGATGTGGGTTTGGGTGCTTAGGTGGCTTTAGAATGGTTTGGGGTGATTTCGGGTTAAGAGATACGTTTAAAAAATGAACTTTCAACAAGCGAACTCCGAGCGAACTTAAACAACACATGTCAATTCTTGACTTTGCCTTTCCGACAACCGTTTTCCGCGACTCCTACGACCTAAAGGTGGTGCATCCATACGAGACTCCTCATCGGGTTTCACATGCAAAAATGCAATGTCTACACCCCTGTGGCGTTTGCTTGCTCCAGTGTTACCGAACATAAGGAGGAGCATGCCCTTAATGTTTTGGACACTCTTTGATCCTTACATGTTTGGTCACTTGGATCCGTGAGAAGCATAGCACGAGGAGAGATTATACCCTCGAGGCGTATGCTTACTCCAGCGTTGTAAGGAGGAGCCCTCGAACAAAACACAAGCTCCATAGTGACCTGACGTATAGAGGAATGTGCCCTTACCATTCTAAAACGCTCTTTGATCCAAATCCTGGTTCGCCGGGACTCTAAAATTGAAAGATTCAGAATTGTGTTTTGGAGGCCTCGGACAGGATGTTTTTTTGAGACATCTGTGCTGTTTTTTTTGGGATAAGTGTTAAGTCACCCCCGTTTTTTGATTTTATTTTCCAAAGTTTTGTTTCTTGTTTTCATTAGGTCTGGCAATGGGATGCCCATGCTAAATGCGATAGGGCTTCAAAGGTTGATTCACTTCCCTTCTGAATAAGTCCCAAGGAATAATCGGCTCGGGGCTGGATTCGTTCCACCGAGGTCTATTGGTTAATCGGCTCGCGGGTGGATTCGCTCTGCCTAGGCCTATTGGTTAATCGGCTCGGGGTTGGATTTCAGTCCACCGAGGCCTCTTAGTTAATCGGCTCGGGACTGGATTAGTTCCGTCGAGGCCATTTGGTTAATCGACTCAGGGTTGGGTTCATTCCACCGAAACCATTACTATTTCTCTCAGCTCAGGGTCGGGTTACGTCCTACCGAGACTGTCTTTTCGAACTAGGGACGTAACATTCCCCCAGAGCCAAGTGTTTCTCTCAGCTCGGGGTCGGGTTACGTCCCACCGAGTCTGCCTTTTCGGACTGGGGACATAACATTCCCCCAGAGCCAAGTGTTTCTCTCAGCTCGGGGTCGGATTACGTCCCACCGAGTCTGTCTTTTCGGACTGGGGACGTAACATTCCCCCAGAGCCAAGTGTTTCTACTAGCTCGGAGTCGAGGCTTCGTCCCACCGCATGATCATATTTTCAGATCGGGCCGGCCGGGTTTCGAGGGATCGCTTGCAGGGAAGCATTCGGAGCAAATTATGAAAGACAAGAAACGGAATGGATACATGTATAAAAATAAAAATTAAAAAAAGAAAAATAAAAGTGGAATAGAAACACATAAAAATATATGTATATGAATATGATTGTGAAAAGTTATTACAGGAAAAGTGAAATATGTTCAAGTTTACACGGGGCCCCGTTCGGGTTACCCCTTATCAATCAGCCCGCACAGGGGCAGTCGGTTCTTCCTCGGTAGGCTCGGACGGCGGATGGCTTGGCTCGGCCTCGGGAGGAGGGACAGTGGCTTCCACATCGACAACCTGGGAGGCCCCGACAATTACAGCTTCGAGGGCCGGAGCAGGAGCCTCAGGTCGGTTCTCTTCAGGAGCTGGAGCCTCAGGTCGGTCCTCTTTAGGAGCTGGGGGTACCGGGGCAAACGAAATTGGGTCGGGATCCATCACTTCCTCGGGAGAAGGGGATAACCATTTCTGAAACTCCTCCTGAGATATTTCCCCTTTGCAAAAGCGGATGGCCGCATGGATAAGCCCCATATCCAGGTCGGGCAGTATCATCAGGATAATCTCAGCGTAATCGCCGACTCCCTCAAGACGGATTGCGTCCCTCTCGGCCTCCAACTCAGCTTCTCTTCTCTTAAGCTCATCACGGACCCGTGCCAGTTCTTCATCTTTGGCCCGCAGTTTAGATTCAACACTGCACACCTCCACCTTCAGGATCCTGATCTCGGCCTGGGCAACCTCCAAGTCCCTCTTGGCAGCCTCAGTATTTTTTCTCTCTAAAGAAGCGGCGGTCCCTAAGAGATTTATTTGTTTTAAGGGCCTCGACCGCGGCCAGTTCGTGATTTTTTATCGTCTCTTCCTTATTAGCCAGCTTGGCTTCCATTTCAGTGAGTCGATTCTGGAGCCACTGGGCTTGGCCGCCCTCGGACAAAAGGCTCAGGAGGAGATCCTTGTTCTTGGCCGTAAGATAGTTCGCCTGCCGATGAGAAATAAGAAAATCAGAATTCAGATTGAGTCATGGACTCATAATGGGAATGGGGGAAGTGTAGCTACCTTGGCCATCTGGGAGCACAGCTCCGTAACCACGCCCTCGGGAGAGAGATCTTCATATCTTGGAATCTTCTCTGGAGGGACCGCCTCGGCCAGTTCATTAATTGTCGGCACCAGGTGAGAAGTGGCCTCTCTGATGTCCTGGCCAAGGTCTTTTACGCCAAGAATCACGGCGCCCTTCCGTTTTTTGGAAGTGCCCTCCGGCGTTTTCTTTTCTTTACGAGCTGGCTGCTTTTTGCTCAGGACTCGTTCCTCCTCCATCTCCCAGGTCAGCTCGGCTTCTTCTGCACCGAACAAACGCTTCCTTTTTCTGGTAGGTCTTGGGGGGCTGTCAGGTCGGGTACTGACCATCGGCGGCGCCCTGGAAGGTGAAGATAAGCTTTGGGTGGTCGGCGGGGCTGCCTCTTCGGTCACCTTCTTGGCCTCGGCAGTTTCTGGCCGCTTCTGAGAGGGTCCGGCTCCAACTTGGCCGGTTTTCTTTGTTGCACCGGTCAACTGATCAATGTATTTTGGTCTCTTAGACATTCCTGCAAAAGGCAAAAGCGAAAAAATGGTCAGTCCATAATCTGAATGATTTCAAGTCATCATCGTGCTAAGCAAACAAGGGAATTGGTTAGAAGATTAGTAAGAATCTACTTATCTGCCCCGGAACCTTCGGAGGAACGGTCCGAATGAGGCCCGACTCAACAAAGGCCGAGTCGTTAACCAACTCCCTCCAATGGACGGCATATCACCGAGCCCAGCGTACTCGCATCCGGACCTTATGGGAGACCTTCGGAGCGTCCCTCCAACAAGCTGGGAAGAGTAAAAAAAGTTAGAATCCTACCATAAAGTCAAAGAGCATGAACACTAAGGGTTAGATTCCTAACCTCCCGCTCTGAAGATATCCGGGACTGAAATCTCCTCTTCATGGGATCTCAGGACCCGTCCCCAATCTCATGTGGCCCAGAACCACAAATCTTTGAAGTTTTTGTTGGAGTCGGGGAGTTTGCCGACAATGTTTGATGAATCGGCGTAAGCAGAAAGGTAGTACCAACCATGGTGTGTTCTTGGGTTGGCCTCAACCGGTATAACCTCTTCACTTCTTCAAGAGAGGATTCGCCGAGCCCCGCCCGATGCCAGATCACACGTAGCCCGGCCAAGATCCTCCAACTATTCAAGCTTAATTGATAGGGGGCGATCTCCATCTCGGCCAGCATCCAGGCGAAATAACGTTGAATTGGCAGCCGGAGTCCACACTCAAAGAAAGCCGGAAGAAGAGCCACCGAACCCTCATCGGGTTGACTAGCACTATCTAATGGGCTAGGGACTTCAAGGGCAATATCTATCGCAATGTCATATCGCTGCCGGAGCAGTACTAGATCGTCTTCAGTTATCTTGGAAGGCCGATCCATGTCCAAAGCCGAGCAGTCGAAATCACCGGGCTCTGGGTCCTTCCGAGGAATTCTCTGATGGTAAGTATCTTGTTCAGTTTCGAAAGGGATAGGGGTAGTGTCGAGGTCCTCTATACTTGGTGCTCTCAAGCTCGAGGAGAGCTCTTCAGCAGGGGGAGTCGAAGGTCTAGCAGGGTTTGCAGAGGAAGACCTGTCGTCAGACATCCTTGACATCCGAGAAATAAAAAAAGGGAGAGGTCAGTCTATAGCTAATTTCTGAGACGGTCGGGGATTTCACAATTACCCTAAGTATCCAGGAAAACTAAACCTGGGAGTTCTAAATGCCCTAGCAACATTCAACAAGCCATAAATCTCTCCCTAGCAATATCAAGCAAAACACAAAACCCAAAAATAAACCAAAGTGTCTCTAATTTATTACCCATCATCCCAAAAATCCAGACATGCTCCACACACACAAAAAGAAGAGAGAGAAGAAAAACGAATAGCAAGCATAAACCAAGAAGGTCGTTCAAGAGACTTACTTGATCCCTTTTGAAGACTGGAAGAATATGTTGAAAAGCTTCGGTTGCACTAAATCGGACGGGTCACAGCTGGGGAGAGGAGAGTTTTTACAGATTGATGAGATTTTGCCAAACAGACGCAAGGTATTCATTTCATCTTCTTATAGTCGCGTCGGAGCGCCTATGACCGTTAGATCAAGAAAGAGCCTCAGATGCACACCATGTGTCAAATTCGGAAGAGATTTGTCAAAATTAAATGAACGGTTGAGATCAGACATATTTTGGTGTCGGCTGTAAACGGTTGATTTTGTTTGCTTTTGGCGGGAAACCGGTGGATGCTCGACAAGTGTCAGGTTCGGGTTAAAACCATAAAGATGATTTAATGGGCATTTAAACGGATGTGACGGTTGCGCGTCTCGAGAAAGAGTCTCCAAAAGGGCGGTGAACAGATTTTGTTTTGGCGGGAAAAAAGAAATCAGACCGAGCATCTTGGTTGTACCGGGGACATGATGGTAACACGCCAATAAACTTCTCTTCACAAAGGTCAGCCCTCACTCCGTCAGGAAAACTACTCTTTTTATATAGTTCCCGGCACCAACTTGTATACTCGTTGGAACCGAGAACTAGGGAACAGATGTTGGCGGTATTTTCAGGTCCTATGATATTTAAACAGTACGACATGGGTAAAAAGGTAATTCCCTTTTCGGTCAAGATCATTAATACCGACCCGACCACTAAGAGCCAACAGTAAGGGGCCGAGCACTTTATGATCGGTAACCGACCACTTGAGCTCGAATGATCGGGCATTATCAGATCGACCGAAGCATTCTCAGCTTAAAGGACCATTATGACCGACCTCAAGAAGACCGAGCATATGGCGAGGCATTCTCCAGAAGATAAGATGCCATATTCTTACGGATAAGATGACTAGTTATCCTACTTTCATGGGGTAAACTGATAAGTCAGTGTCCTAATAGGATAAAGGAAGTGAATGTACTTTTCGACTAGGAATTCTTGGGAAAAGGAAATTGATTTCTTTACTAGTATAAATAAGGGGGGAAAGCATACGTAAAAGGCAGAATTGTGATTAGGCTTGTAAAAACAAGGCAGACCAGAAAAATCATATTTCGGTAATAAAATATCATCCGTTCTGTGCCCGTGGATGTATGTTGGATCTAATCCGCCGAACCACGTTAAATCTCTTTGTTGATTGGTGTATTTATCTGTCTTTTGCCAAAATTTGCTTTTGGTTTCCCATAAACAAAACAAATTCACGGTTACAGGAGGATTATCTCGGGAGTAAAGAACCCATATTGCCTCTGAGACTAAAATCCGTCGTCAACAACTATTAAGTGAAAAACACAAACATCCAACAAACAGAAAAATTATTTTAAAAATTAACACACATATCAATTATGTGAAGTTTTGCAATGATCATATTTTTGTCTTTTAGTTTAGCTGATGGCAATTTAATTTTTTTCCCTAATTATGTGAGTAGCAGTATTAGAATTAGAATTTTTTTAATTTTTATTTATTTTTACAGAAGAAATTGTATTAACTGAATTAATTCCCACCACAAACTCTGCCTTGTATAATTTCTTTAGTAAACGACATCAACTCTCAAAAACAAATATTGAAAAGGTAATGTTTTCACTGGATTTTGGGTCCAGTTAGAACCAAAAAAAAAAAAAAAATTATATACATGGGAATATAGTTGGGATGGTTAACAAGATTGTTCCGGGTTCAATGAATTGACTAAACGGGTCCGGAATCGACAGATCGGATCTCACTTTATTCCCTGCGTTATTAGTGTGAGATGGTTGAGACAGTCCAGATGAGTTCCAAAATCACCCTAATCTGCAAAGAAATCAAGAAGATGCATGTTAGAGGTGAAATCGTTGGTGGTCAACCCTCAAGTCAGTTATCAAGAAGATTTTAGGAAAAATATATGGAAGGAATAGTGTTTATGGTCTTTGTTTTCTCCTAGAGCTTCAAAAGTTGAAGATGAAGGGAAAAAAAAAAACCATTTTTTGTGCTAGAAAATGATGTGTATCAACCGCATTATTTAAATGCCAATTAGAAAGAGATTGTGATGAGGACATAGGTGCGGGTCTAGGAAAAACAAAGGCAAAATGGCTGAAGAAATTGATTATCAAATGTCCAAATAAATTTAAAAAGAAATGTGGGCTCTGAAGACCATTTTGTAATGTATATATTGCTCTTATATGCGGATGTGACCATCCTCCCAATTATGTGATGAAATGTAGACATATATATTTTTTAATCTAATGGTTTGGTTTTTCTTTTGTCCTTTATAATTATTGCATTTAAAATATCGTATCCTGGTGCATTATTTTTTTTATTCTTTTCACAACTAGATATCTCCTTGGCATTTTGTCAGTTGCAACCAGAATCCCTTTGCAATCTCAGGAATCAGGATGGCACTTCTTGCCACGCGCCAAGGAGATATCTCAACGTTCTTTACCGGTTTTACCCTCGTTGCTTAATTATTTTATTCTCAACCCCCTTACTAATTGATTAAAAGTCTTGGGCCATTTTGATTTTCATACCTTCGGGCCCCTTTGACATTTTTTTCCTCTAGAATTTAAGGTTGCTAAATTCCCCAAATAGGCTCTCATTTAAATTTGGAATCATAGATTTCTTTCTTTAATTTCTAGGATTTTTCTTCTTCTTATTATTATTTTCTTTAATAGAACAATGGGATTATTATTAATATTTTTACCCATATATGCAAAGTTCAAACCACAAATATCTTTAATGGAATAATGAGATACACCCAATGGCAAAACCAGTTGAGGAGGATATGTTGGGATATCAATACGACCTGATAAAAAGATATCAGATTTCACAACACTTGAACATCTACGAAGGCCGACCCGATGTGAGGAAAGAAGCTAGGTCAGATTCGGCCTTGGGAAGAACATCAACAATAGGCTCTGAATGCAGGCTCGACATCAGACTCTGATCAGACCCAACATCAGATTTTTTAGTCAGAACATCAGTAGATCAGACTCCGATTTCAGAGCCTCATGTCAGACTCTGAAAGCAACAATATGTCGGTATCAGCCTCTGAAATCATAATCAACTTAGCATGTCAGATATAGTAAAGAAGCAAGAAAGAGGATCCAGTGTCATTCACCTTGAATGCCAACCTGGGGCTGGGGATCGAGGTCGTGGCTGCAGTATCTGATGTTTATGTATGAATGACGTAAGTCCTACGAGAAAGTTTGAACCTCCAGACGGCTGATATAACTGGAGCAGTTCATATGCTTATCTTCTGACGCACGAAACAGTTTGGGAGTGGTTGAAATATAGACTGTCGCATGGGAAGAACGTGTGGCAGAGGATAAATGTGAGAGTGATGGCTTTCAGCTGACAGATGGCGATTTTGTCATACGGTTAAAGCTATTGTTTGCAGAGTAGTTAGGGAAATGAGCATGGACGACAATGACAGGCTGATATAAGATGACGCCACGAGTTGGTGGAACAGTAAATTCAAAAACCTATGAAAATGGATTGAAGATCCAAATTTATGGGTTAGCGATTTAAATTTAAGGGTTAGCAAATTCCACATTTCACAACTTGTAAACGAGCTTTAAAATTTTAGCGATAGAGAGAGAAAGCTAGTCGGTCTTGACCCAAGCTCATAATAAAATTTCATTTCTTTGCTCTCGGTGAACGTTGGTTGGAGCCACTTTCTGCCGAACTAAGTAAAATCATTTGTCTTCTCTATGATTTTTTATTTGCTTGTTAAGTTTGCTTTGGTTCCCAACTAACCAAATAAATTCACTGTTTGTGGGAGGTCTGTTCGAGGTGTAGGTTTCATAAATTATACCAGGAACGAAAAATAAATATCAACAGTTGGCGCCGTCTATGGGGAATAGTACAAAAAGCAGCAAACACACTAAGATGATGTCATGAGATAGAAACCACAGAACTTCAGAGGCTTTGACAATGGAGTAGATATAGAAGATAGAGGAAACCTCATGAAATAAAAAAGAAGATGCTCGAAAAATGAGAGAAATAACTCAAGCCTTCATTTAGGCTATGATGGAAAAGATTGAGAAGTTGGAGAAGAAAGCAAGAGAACAAATGGAAGTAAGTACCATCAAAAGGGGAAAAAAAGATAGCCAAAGGGAAAAGGATCGCTGGAGTAGACGGAGTTAGAGGAAATGGGAAGAAGAATGCACAAAGGGTAAGATTTGTAGTTGTTGCCAACGCTGTGCAAACGGGGGAGCCGTAGGAAGAAGAAAAAGGCTGGCGAATCCCAGAATTGTCCAGCAACAGCCCATGTTTCGGGAAGAGTGACCTGTAATGATACCAAAAGAGAGGGCATGAGGTTCCTAGCTACGGGAGATACCATGCTCGGAACGAAAGGCGAGATGAAGCCCTTGGCGAGAATATGACGACTCTGAGAGCCAAATGAGGGATTGATTTTAGAGAGAGATGAGGAAGTGGGAGGAAAATGTGAAAGGAGAAGCACGGGGTGACCAATATATGGAGAGAATATCCCCATTTACGAAGGAAATATTGGCGGTGGAGTTTTCAAGAAGGTTTACCATGCCCACGATGGATGTTTATAAGGGCAGCACGGACCCCAAGTCCCACGTTGAGAAGTTTATTTTATTGATGGAAATTCATGGAATGACAGAAGAGGTAATCTTTAAAGTGTTCTCATTAACCTTGGGATGGTCAGCCAGCTTGTGGTTTATGAACTTGACTCCGGGAAGTATCAGCAGTTTTTTTACAACCATGAGTTGTAAAAAAACCTTAAGAGTGTGTTTGGTTGGAGGGTTTTGGAGGGGAGGGGAGGGGAGGGGAGATGAGGGATTATTTTAAATTATGTTTGTTTGGTTCAATTTTTTGGAGGGGATGGGAGAGGAAGAGGGGGGAGCAAAATCAATCCTAAGCCAATTTTAGCTCCCCTCCAAAACCCCACTTTTGGAGGGGAGAGAAAGTGAGCTATTAAAATTTTAAATACATTGACTAAATTATCCATACTTATACATTAAAATCAAAAATTGTCCTAATTACAAATCTCTCTTATATTTGCTTCACCATTTAATTCTTCTCATTCTCTTCTCTTATATTTGTTTTTATTTTATTTTTAATAACACGTATTATGTAGAGATTTCAATTTTAATTTTATTCTTTGTTTAATTTAAAGATAATATAAGTTTATATTGTTTTAATTTTATTTATAAAAAGTTATAAGGATAAAATAGTAAATTAGTTTTAAAATATCTCCCCTCCATTCTTGAACCAAACATATATCTAATTAAAAATTCTCACCCCCCTCCTTTGAACCAAATACATATTTAATTAAAATCTCTCCCCTCCCCTCCATTAAAATCTCTCCCTTCCGTTGATCCAAACAGACCCTAAAAGCATCATTGCACACGAAGATAAATCAAACTTTCTGAAGTGGGACTGTTGAAAAAGAGAGCCTCAGTGTTGGTTAATGTCCCAAAAACCATGGCGCCTTTTGTTGTATTCTGGGATATGATCAAACTGTGCTGTAAGAGCATTTACGAATGTAAAGCTTATATCCGTGATCTCGAAATGAACACAATCTCTTTGAGTGGGGGAGAGAGAGAACTCGAAAGCATCTATAATTATGTAAGAGGAAGGGTCGAGGGTGCAAAAGGAGATCATGGTTATGTGCCTAGAAATCCAGTGTTAGGCTGGTTGGAAAGGGCAGAAGAGACTATAAGCAAAGTGGATAGCCTTTTGCAGAGAGGTGAAAAAGAGAAAGCAAAGCAATGTTTGGGATGTTATTGTTCCAGGAAGTACTGTTCCGGAGACGATATTAATAAAGAAGTAGTTGAAGAGAACAAGACTGTGACGGATTTAATAGGAAGAGGGAATTTTGATGTTTTTGCTGATCCGCCGCCACCACCTGCTGTTGAGAATCTGGAAACAGAGAAGACTGTGGGCTTAGAATCTAGACTGAGGGATGTTTGGAGTTATATTGAAGACGATAGTGTGAGAATCATCGGCTTGTATGGAGTAAGAGGGGTGGGGAAGACCACCCTCTTAGACCAACTTCACAAACGGTTCCAAGATACAAGTACAACTCATAACTTTGATGTGGTGATTTCTGTTAAGGCGTCCACAGAATTAAACATAGCAGAAATTCAGAAAGTTATACGATATAGATTGGAGATCCCAGATAACACGTGGAAGGACAAAGATGAGCAAGGTAGAGCTGCAGAAATTTCTCTGAGGATAAGCAAAAAGAAGTTTGCGTTGTTGTTGGATGACATACGGGAACCAATAAAATTGTCAGAAGCGGGTGTTCCTGTTCAAAATGGGTCGAAAATAATATTTACAACCATACTGGAGGAAGTTTGCAGTACGATGGATGCTGAAAGGAGATTTAAAGTCGATTATTTGCCACCAGAAGACGGAAGGGATTTGTTCCGGCTTAAGGTAACTGACGATGTACTGAACTCCCATTCTGACATACCGAAGCTTGCTGAGATTGTTGCTGATATGTGTGGAGGCTTGCCGCTTGCTCTTACTACTATTGGAAGCACGCCCATTTTTCGTAGTAGAGAACCTGATTCTTGGCGACTTGCAATTGAAGAATTGAAAAGTTATCCGGTCGAATTCCCGGGTATGAAGAATCGTATCTTTCCTCGTTTGAAGTTCAGCTATGATAGATTGAGCAATGAAACCCACAAAATTTGTTTTCTATTTTGTTCATTATTCCCAAGAAACAAAAGTATTAACAAAGACGAGCTTATTGAACTTTGGATTGGGGAGGGACTTTTACGTGAATCTCATGACATTGGTGCTGCCCGAAGGCAAGGAAAATATATCATTGAAAGTCTGAAACTTGCTTGCCTATTGGAGGAGGATGAAGGTTTTAAAAATTTTATTAGGATGCACGATATGCTTCGTGAGATGGCGCTGTGGATAGCTTTGCAAGAGGATAAGAAGATTTTGGTATTGGAGGAAGAAGATGGGTTGATTACAGAACAAGGGATTTCTAACTGGAATGATGCCGTGCGAGTATCATTGTGGGATAGTCCAATTGAATCACGCAGTCCAAAACCACCTAGCTGTCCTCGTCTCTTAACTTTGCTTATAAGACACACTGAGATAAGGGAAATTTCAGACAATTTTTTTCAAGATATGCCTGACTTGAGAGTTCTTGATTGCTCAAAAAATTTTATCTTGACCAAGTTTCCTGTGAGGAATGGCGAATTGACCAAGTTGCGGTATCTCAGTCTGTCAGATACATGTATATCGGAGTTGCCAATGGAGATGAAAGGTTTAACTGAACTGAGAATTCTACTGTTAGATGGTACATATCATCTGAAAGCTATTCCAGTTGGACTGTTATCAAATCTTTCATTACTACAAGTTTTCAGCTGGCATCCAACTTTTGGTCCGTATTCTAGGATACTAAACACTGGCGGATCCTTCCGTGGTTTTACAGTCCAATTATTGAAAGAATTGGAGCGCTTGAAACACATAAAGGAAATAAGTATAGTCTTGTCGACTCTTGACTCTATCAATTCAGTCAAATCATCCTCTAAATTACAGGAGCGCATTAGAAGGCTGATCATCCAGTCCCCAGAGTTTCACTCACTTGACATATTTTCAACAAGAAAGCAGAAGAATGATGGCTGTTTCCAGAACCTTCAGGGACTAAGTATCTTTGAATGTCCAGTAAAAGATTTGACATCCCTCATCCACGTTCCCAGCCTTCAATTCTTGTTGGTACAACGTTGTCACTCACTAGAAGAAATAATTGCTTACGATGAAGTTGATGAAAACAATATGTTTCTTAATCTTAAGATAGTACGTTTTAATGATATGCCAAAACTGAAGAGCATATGCCGCAGAGCCATGGCCTTTCCTTCACTTGAAAGTATATATGTAGGTGGTTGTCCAAGTCTACGAAAACTCCCTTTCAATTCTGAGAGTGCAAAGAAAATTACAGTTGTCATGGGAGAACGAAATTGGTGGAACCAATTGGAGTGGGACAATGAAGCCACTAAGCACGTTTTCGGTTCAAAATTTATGACAGACAGGTACGTTCATGTTATGAACATGGTAGTTTCTTCTTCTTCTTCTTGTTTTTTATATATATATTATTCAATACCTCTTGTTGCACTCACTCATCACTCTTCAAATATTAACTTTTTATTTTTTAGTGTTCAAAATGAAAAAGTTGAAAAACAAATTTTGAATATTTATAATTATTTTATCATTTTGAATATAAAAAAAGATATAAATGCATGTAACATTTGTTGTTTTTTTTTTTTAATCAAAAATGATATACATATATAAAGTTTTCCCTAAAATTTTCTCACTCTCATCACTGCAGCTATAGTGAATTACTGTAACTCACTTTAACTACAATGAGGAGGTGGGAAAATTTTCGGAAAAAATTTATATATGTATATCATTACTCTTTTTTTATTAGTTATAGAAATTACAAACTCATCTCAAGCCTTGGTACTTGTAAGCCAACGGTGACCCATACCTCAAAAATCTCAACCTATGATAAGGATTGCGTAGGTTTATATATGTATTCTCTCTAAGGGTATGTTATATCTCTTTATACCAAAAAGCTTATTGTGAATTTAAATAATATACAAATATATAATTTAATTCATGATATACGAATGGCCAAAGACACAATTAGACCTCAAATTTGTTCAAATGATCACAAAGAATAAGGTTTGTTCAGATAGTGACATAGAATTCCTTGATTCAAAAATTGTCACTCGTACCTCTTTTTTTTTTACCATTAGACCCTTTTACTATAGTCAAGAATTTTATAATAAATACAAATATAATATTAAATAAAATAACATTTAAATACAAATAAAAATTAAAATATATCGAATACTTACATATTTATACGAGCTTTCAAAACTCATGGTTCATTATGATAAAACATCGGAATCATATTTTGATATATGATATATAATAGTCTCAAGGGTTTACGAACTGACCTATGTAAGCAAACTATTGTCATGTTCAAAAAAAAAAAGTAAACCATCAAACAAGAATATTAATAAAGAATAGACTAGATAATCATATATGACATATCAATTTCAATAATTGTAATTATATTACTATATATAATAACTATTATAAGATTTTTGTCATTCGTAAAAATATTTAACAGTTAAATCACAAATGTAAATAAATGACAAAAATATTATACCATATATATAGAAACAACGAATTGAAAATACAAATTTTGTAATAATAAAACAGTTCTAAAAATATAAAATGGATTGATGCTGGATCACTAACTCTAACATTAATTACTATCACGCTATTGATTAGAATCGATTTGTAATTGGTGTATTCAAATTAATATTAAATTTTCTGCTGTTTCACAATTTTGCAGTTTCGACTTCATGTTTCTTGAGCAATACGCTGTCGTTGGCGCTAGCATGTGCAGCATCATGTGATTGGCGAAATATATATTCAGGTGAAATTTCATCTTTCTCTATTGCCATTATGAATTGGAATGTGTGCATATACAATGCATGCAAACTAAATATTTTGAAAATATAAGCCTTCGAATTTTGTAAATTTATTTATGCCATGCCCTATATGGAAGTCTTATTTGGTTCAAGCTTCAATTGGTGATTTAAAAAGGTCTTTAGCGTCGAATCATATCGACGCTAAAATTTAACAATTAGACGCTAAAAGTAATTAGCGTCGAAAAAATTCGACGATAAATTTCGACGTGAAAAGGTGGAAGTGAAAGACAATTGGCGTCAAAAGTCAAATTTTCGACACTAAAGTCTAATATTTTGCGTCCAAAATTTTTCGACGCTAAATTGCATATATGGCGACGAAAGTTTACGACGCTAAATGATCTATTTGGCGTCGAATATTTTCGACGCTAAAAGGTATAAAAATATTAAAATATAAATATTATTTTATTACTTTTAGCGTCGAATAATTCGACGCTAAAGGGTACAAATAAGAAATTCATTATTTTATTTTGGCCTAAAACATTCAATTTAATATTTTGAAAAAATATTATTAGAAAAAAAATAGATTTACCGAATAATAGTATAATTATTTTATTGTTATAATTAAAATTTATTAAATAAAATAAATACATAGTCCATTAAGTATCTCTGCTGTGAATATTTATACAAATGAAAATAAAATTTATTGCTACTGTGATGGAGGGGCGATCGAGCCCGATGTCCTCTTGTCGAGTGAGGCCTCTAGTATCTTCCTGAAAGACCTTATATGCTGGTCGAACTCATGCACCTTCATTTGGTGGTCCACCTTGACCTGCAGTAACTTCTCCTGAGTCTTCTTCAGCTCTACTTTGGTATTGCCCAGCTCTTCTTCGATATTTTCCAACCTATTCTTGGTGTTGGCTAGCTGTTCTCGAAGGCACGGGTCAGTATGAGAAGAAACAGTGGTGCGTCCAGATGACGTCTGCTTCTTACGAGTGCCAAGTCTGATGTTGTACGCTGTCTGGTTCTTGAAAACCAATTATGACAACTCCTCATCTGATAGTGGGTTGGAACCTGCCTCCTGAGTTTGTCGTTGGACCTCCGCCATATTAAATAATATTTAATATATTTTAAATACTTAAGCTTATGTAATAACGTTCGGCTTCTTCATTGATCCCTTTCTTATTCTTATTGTAGTGTGTCATTCGGAAAAAATCTGGAAATGACTGCACCTTACTTGTGCTACTCTGGTAAAAAGCATAAACTGATTATTGGACAGTAGTAAAATTAATAAACTGTTAAAAATCAATTTATGATATATTTACCTCATAATGCTCGACATGGTGTTGGAAAAATGACTTGGAACCTCTACGATGGTTGAAACGCATGTGACTTCGATTCTCCGCATTGCGTGACATTTATTATGTATTTAACAACATTATAAGTAATAAAAATGAAGAGAATTATCAAGTTCGTATTATTTTAAAAATTACCTTGTGTTTCTCACTAGACCAAAGCTCACACAAGAATGTTCAGTCTTGCTCTTCTATATAATCATAGGCTTATGTTGTGGAGCATTCAAAGGTCCATGTTCGTCAAATATCGATTTCAGAATTTTTGTCTTATAATCCTTATAAATTTCCCCATGTGGTGGTCAAGATACCTTTGGACGTTTGATTTGGTCAGATCTACGTCGAACCACTCCTACAGGAATAGCAACCAAGTAAAAAGTAAAAATAAAAGTTTAATTTAAAGATACAAAAAATAACGAAAACTCAATATCGTAAGTTTACTTACAAGTAGCATCAGGAAGATCTGGTTGATTTTCGTCTCCCACTAGATCTTTCTCCAAGAAACGTAGTTTTGGGGAGCTTCAAACCGAACAATAGCACCTATGACATTGGTAAATGATGAAGAATGTTGCCCGATCTGTCTTTCTACATCATCCGATATCTCTATCCGGATGCGGTCGTGGGCCATAACGTGTTTAACTAATTAACCCCAGTCCACGGGTGCGTCATCAACCCTTCATTGTACTCGAGTCATATGTGTTAGCCCCAACGGCGGCATCTATCCTTGCAGAAGAAGATGGAGTTGAAGTAGCACGTTTGCGATTGTCCGATGTCATCTGCAAAATAAGAAAGAAAATCTTTCACTGTAACTATCATAGTTTAAAAGCAACAAAATCCATTAACCACTTGTATGTACATGATATGCATATTCAGATATGGAACTCCATATGCTGCTGCTGTTCTAGACAGCGAGCAGTAGCATTGCTGCTATTGTGACCATAATAGCAGCACTAACATCATTTTCATTGGAAGAAAGCTTTCAACTTCATTCGGAGCCCAATTTTATAAAATTCTAATTTGAAAATGTTGTGCATAATTTCCAAAAAAAAATATGGACACCCTGATATTACATAATAGATTAGTGTCCCACAGACAACTTGGAAGCTCTTAAAATCAACCTAATTTCAAGTACCAAAAAGAGTTACTATTCCAACCTCCAATTGTATTTCTTGCCCCTAAAAGTTCTCCCCATAATTCTTAAATATAAACCCAGATCTCTAAAATCCAAGCTTTTGATAGATTATATATAAAACTATATCTTTTTTAAATATATATACAATGACCTTTGAATAAAGTATCTACATTAAAAGAAAAAATAATACATATTTCATTATAAAATTATTTATTTTTTAATACATTAAAATATTTTTTATTATTTTAGTTGAGCAATGCTGCTGCTGTTCAACAGAAGAAACACTTACAAATTGAACATAAATCAATTGAGCATAAACCAATTGAATATAAACTAATTGAAAATAAACTAATTGAAATATTAGACAACAATGTTTCTTCTAAACCAAGAACACAAAAGTTCACAAAAATCAATTGAACATAAACCACAAAAACACCAAAAAAAACTCAAAATTAAGCAAAAGAACTCAAACCCATCAAATATTAGACAAAACCCATCTTTATCCCCTTTTGGTTCGACCAAGAATCCGAGTTTGAATGGAGAATCAAGAAGAGAAGAAAATGCAAAACATATACATCACCCTAGCATTCACATATCACAACTAATCAATCAAATATAAGTCTTAGTTGAGAAGAAACACTTACCAGAATTCGAGATTGAAGGGAGAATCGATAAGAGAAGAAAGCAGAAGCAGAATGAGGGAGAAGGGAAAACAATTTTAGGCATTTTAATAACCCTTTTGGCGTCGAATTATTGAGTTTTAGCATCGAAAGTTTTGACGTTAAAACGTTGGCGGTTAATGAAAATTTGGGAAATTTTTCGAAAAAGGTTGATCTTTAGCGTTCATTACTGTTTCGATGCTAAATATCAAATAATAATAATAATAATAATAATAATAAAATACCCATCATCGTCAGTATGAAATTTAATATCTCCATATAATAATAATTAATCATTCATTAATCAATCAATAACACATAATACATAATACATATACATAAACAAACTAGATTGGTCACTATTATCTTCGGCATTGGAGGATTCCTGCAAGGACTAGAACTCATCTTCATCTTCGAACTTTTATTCATTTGCTACTTCAAAGCTAACTTGAGAATGAGGAATTATCTCAATATATTCTATATTTGCTCGAGTTAACGTGATATTTTTCAGTAACTTGTGTATTTGGTAAATGAAATATTTGTTCGGGAAGTTCAAAGCGTCAAAGACTTGTGCTTCATCTAAAATTGTGATACTATCTTTCTCATGTGTGTCACAAATGCCCATATGTTGTAACTTTTCTACCACCATCCATCCATTATCAGACATATACATCACAGACCGTGCTTCGGTAAAAAAAAAAATGCATGGATCATTCTTGTACCAATAACATTGAACATTAATTGACGTTAGATGGTTATTAAATTGAATTCTTCTCTTTCTGGCATTTGTGTCAAACCACTTGCATTCAAATAGCACTGTACATCGTCAGGGTCTGTATATCAACTCAATTACTGATTGCAACACTCCATAGAAGTCAACAATGTACATCGTCAGGGTCTGTATATCAACTCAATTACTGATTGCAACACTCCATAGAAGTCAACAATATCAGAACCGTGTTCTCCAAGTACTAAAATTCCATAATTTTGAGTAACATGTGAAACATCTCGCTGCTCGGTGTGAAATCGAACTCCTTCACAATGCATCCACTATATTCGTAACCCTGTTTTTTAGGCCCATATGTCAGTGAAACTAACGAAGATGACGGGTCCAGTTGACCATTTTACACTTGGTTGTTTATCAAACACATGATAATATTTGTGTGTTAATATAGCAAACATGAAATATTTACTGTTATGATAAAAATAAACAGTCAATGTTAGGGTTTACAGTTGCCCCAGACCATTTAGGAAATTCTTTTTATGTCTTCCATCAACGTTGTGGTCACTAACATATTGTAGCATGGAAATATGTTGCCTACAAAAAAAATTGTTACATTAATGTAAGACTATAAAAATACACTTATGCAACTACAAGACTTACGTTAAGTACGGTTGCACTTCATCGCAAGTACTCAATATAAACCAATGCGCACGTTGAGCTTCTTCAGTTGTTAGCAATTCGACACCTACTGATCCAAACAATCTACAATTTTGATGGAACAATGTGATATCTTGCTGATTACTTTCATCTCCATCATTTTTTCTTATCCGACAATTAAAAGGAGTTTCAATATTTTGCATGTACATTGAACAAAATATTATTGCCTTACTGATTAGGACCGCCTCTGTTATTGACTCTTCAGGCCGCGCTTTGTTTCTGACATATTGTTTGCAATGTCCCAAAGCCCTGTAGTTATTACATAAATTTTTCATGATTAATAATTTTAGCACAAAATCAAAATTAAAAATTTAATATTTAAAATTTAATATTACCTCCAATGGGGTACATCCATCTGTAATTGAAAAGACTCACATTTTGGCTTCGGATGACAAATGCACGGCCAGATGTACTATCATATCAAAAAAATGGGTGGCAATAATCACTCTAGCTTGCATGGGATGATCACGATTCCTCGCTCAAGTTCGTCAATAACATATGTGGTTAATGTCCTTTGACATAATTGTTTAAAGAAGCCATATAGGTCAAGTACGACGTCGCATACAGTTGACGACAGATAAGGTCGAATGCCAATAAGAATGAGAATCTCAAGAAGCACATGACAGTCGTGACTCTTTAACCCAGTTATCATATCATTCTTGACCCAACGTCCAATATTCGATGCATAATCATCATGAAATTTCACCGTTTTCAGCCAATCACAAAATGATTTTCTCTCTGACTGAGTTAGCACGTAACTAGCAGGTGGCTTAATAAGACCTCGATGAGTGGCCTATAAATACAATTCACTTCGAGTTCTAACATTTTATAGTCCAATCTAGCATTTACAGTGTCTTTCGTCTTATCGAAATGTTAAACAATGTGCCCACTAAACTCTCGTATATGTTTTTTTATATGCATTACATCCAAATTATGTCGTAGACTCAAACTCTCCAAATACTCTAACTCAAAGAAAATACTCTTTCTCGTCCAATTCAACTCTTCAGGTTGACGCTTTTGATCTTTATCTCTATTATTAGGATGTTTCTCTAGTGTACTGTCTCTGAGATTTTGATGTTGGCAAAATATGTCAAATTCAGACAATGGACTGGGCATACTCTGAGGTTTTGGTTGATCATTGAATAATTTACTTCTCCGCCAAGGATGACTAAACTCAAGAAATCGTTTGTGCCCTGTGTATCCTATTTTATTCTGTAACCGATACGAAGGTGTTTCACCCGCACAAACTGGACATGCCATATACCTCTTAGTGCTCCATCCAGATAATGAACCATAAGTTGGAAAATCATTAATGGTCCATAATAATGCGGCATGTATCTGAAAATAATACTGAGAAGCTGCATTATAGGTATGCACATCGACATTCCATAATGTCTGTAACTCCTCGATTAATGGTCTCAAGTAAATATTCATATCCTTACAAGGGGAACGTGGACCAGGGATAAGTAATGACATCAACATGAATAGATCATTCATACAATTCCATGGAGGTATGTTATATGGAATAACAATTACGGGCCACATGTTGTAAGAGTTGTACATATTCCCAAACAGGTTAAAATCATCAGAGGCGAGGCCTAACCTGACATTACGGGGGGCCTCAACGAAAGGGGGGTACATGTCATTAAATTCCTTCCACTCAGTTCCATCTTAAGATGTCTGAGTATGCCCTCTGCACCGATCCTCTTTTCATAATACCACATCATGTCAGTTGTTGTGTGTCGTGACATGAAAAACATTTGCAGCCTGGGCGTTAATGAAAAATATTATAATATCTTATAAGGTACTTTTTCCCAGTACCACGTACTTTGTATTGACTTTCACCATAAATCGGACAATAATCAAGTGATTGATACTCGGCACGAAATAATACACAATCATACTTACAAGCATCAATGTATTCATACCTTATTCCTAGATCAAGCAATATTTTCTTTGCCTCGTAATACGACTTAGGTAATTCGGTGCCAACCGGTAACATTTGTCCAAGTAAGTCTAGCATCATATCAATACTTTTGTTGGTTATTCTGTTCATCACTTTAATGTGCAATAATTTCACAATGAAATTCAAGATCGACATCCCACCACCTTCAAATGATATTTTTTGTGCCTTATCAAGTAATTGATTAAATAAATTTTGATCACTGGTATGTCATCGCCAACACTATGACCAACTTGTGGACCTTGTAAGTCGCGCAAAGCATCAGTTATCTCATCGTTTACAGGTTGATTGTAACTACTACTCCCTTCACCGGAATCAATAAACCATGATTGAGAATTATACAGCTCACCATGATAAATCCACGTACGGTAAGTTGGTGATATTCCTGGCATATATATAAATGATTCTGAATTTCATCTAACCATTTCCTTTTCATATTCAAACAATTTGTACATGGACACCGAACACGACCTTCTGCATCAATGTATTGCTTTACCAATTCCATGAACTCATAAACTCCATTACGGTATTCAACACTCAATCTATCCACCGAACTCATCCAATTTCTATCCATTTCAGCCAAATATCTACATATAAAATATAATTATTACAAACATTATATTAAACACATCAACATCACCAATTCATTAATTATTTATTTAAGCATACACAAATTTAGTTAATTAATTATAAAAAAAAACTTATTTAGTTAATTAACTAATCTACATATATGTATCATAAACAACTAACACAATGTATATAATAAAGATAATTATAAAAAATCAAAACCCTAATTTTTTAGAAAGATTAAACTTAAATTAATTAATTGATGAAAGTATTGATTCAAATATAAGGAAAATAAAGAGAGATGAAGTAAAAATTACCTTATGAAAAATTAGAGTTTTGTTGAAAATTTGTAGGAAAGTTGTGAGTGAACTTGAAGAGAAGAAAAGAAAATTACAGAGGAGACAAAGTGTAGACAGTGGAAGAAGTGTTTGTGCTTCTGTATTTTAATATAGTTTTAGCGTCGAATTAACGTAATTCAACACTAAAAAATGATTATTTCGATGCTAAAGGTAACGAGATTGTCGATGGTATTCTCAGAAACCTTTAGCGTCGACATATTATTTGAAGCTTGATTGTCAGTTTTTAGCGTCGAAAATATATTACAATGCTAAAAGTTGTACATTTAGCGTCGCGTATTAAGTCGACGCTAAAGGTTTATGAGAATTCCACTGACAATCCCTTACCTTTAGCGTTGAATAATTATTCGATGCTACAGGTACAATTTTTAGCGTCGCATTGGTTTTTCGACGCTAAAAGTTTACCATTTTGCGTCGAATACGAAATCGACACGAAAATTAATTATTAGCGTCCAAAATAGGTTTGACGGCAAAAGATTGGACGCTAAAGGTCAAAATTCTTGTTGTGATATGAAGGGAAAATGAGTAAAATTCTCCTCATATTTAAAGAAATCAAGTCAAAATTCTTTAAGAGATGAGAGTATTTTACTTAGTTTTAACAAGCAACAGGAATTTTTGCTCATTTTCCTGTGATATGAAACCAGTGTTTGTACGCATTGCTTATCATTGCATTGCAACACTTGTTTGATAATTGCCTCCATAAATGCTTTTCAGATAATTGATATGGTCTCCATTGATTCTTTTTATTGATTTGAAGATTGAACAGGCGTGCTTGAAAGTGTTTGTGCTCGTTCGTGTGCAACTGTGTGGACTTCCAAATGGTGTTCTGGCTTATCATTTTCCTTGTGTGTAATTAATTGTATTTGTTTGCAGTGTGAGGAGTTTGTTCATCCAATATAACATTACAAATAATTATGTCAAAACTCGTGTCTTGTGTGGGAAGTTTGTTCATATCCAGTGGAACATAAATAATTATGTCAAAACTCTTGTCTTTGACAGCCATTTGGTATTTAATATGCCCATGAGTGATCTTGTGCTTTATATTCTATTCAACCTTCTCACATTTCTACTTTCAATTCTGTGACGACTGGATTGATATATATAAATATAAAACCATATTGTTCTTTAATTTATATTTGGAATCTCCCTTTTAATTTTTAGAATTTGTACCAACTATTTTGTTAAATTTTGTATTTTCATAACTTATTGTAATATCCCAAAATTTTGGGAGTTTCTCGGATCGAAGTTTAAGACTCGAAACAGGACGATATTAGACAATAAGAATTTAAGCATTGAAAAATGTGTTGGAATGTCTTAAAGTTGAATCTCGTTGCATTAGCAATCGTGAAATTCGAAAGGACTGATAACGTGATTTTTATATTCGAAGAAAGTTTATTGTTTCGATTATAAAAATAGAAAATGTACTGTGATTGGGCTGATTTTTGATCCGTTGGAAATATTTTTCGAAGACGAACAATTTTAATGTTAAGCACTTTTCAGAATTCACATAAAAAATGCTTCAAAATAGCTTATTTATGAAAATACCCTTATAAGTGGAGGCAATTTTATAATTTCTAGAAAATGGCACTATTTATGTGAAGTGTTGAACTGTTCATCATTACAAAAACAGTAAAGAGAGGAGAATAAAGAGAGAAGAGAGAGAGAGGAGAAAGAAATGGTGTTTGAGAAGATTGGCCGGCGGACTGCACTCCGACGAGATATGGCAGCTCGTGCCGGCATGGACGAGAGCTTTCCAACGGTGGGTTGTAGGGCCTCACACGCACCCTGGGTGGGCCCCACGCACCTCAGGAAGATTCGGGGAAGACGGCTCTGATCCAGCTTCGTTTGGAGTCTGATGGTGTTTAAATGGAATTCCGACCACACCAGCGCTTCGGGGGCTCGTTTTGAGTCCGTTGGTATCCTCTGAATCTTGGTAAGACCTCCCGATAAAAATTTAATATTTTTAAGTTTCTCGTTTTATATTCGGATGCTTCCAGTAGTGTCGTAGAGTAATATTTAGACTTTATATGGAATTTCAAATTTATGCTATTGGTAGAATCCTCGTGAAATCAGAGTAAATTGGATGGATCAGATAAGATTAGCTTCGTAAAGATCAGATTTAATATGTGTATGTGCTTTAATGGATGCAATGATATATTTGAGTTAAATATGATAATATGATAATGTTATATGGTTTTGGAAAGTTTAGAAGGGTCCAAGATCCTTCCGTAGCGTTATCATAAACTTTTATAGAATATTTTCCTGGAAATACGAGAATCGAGGATTTAAGTTATTAGGTTGTCCTAAAATGCTATATTATGATGTAATATAAGTATTAGATGTGTTTCGGGTGGAACAAGAAAGAATTGAAAAGTTTCATATTTGTCTGCAACGTTTTCGAACTTTCCGGGCGGTTTTCTGAATTTTAGAAGGAAATGGAATCTAATGTTGTGCATATGTTATATTGGATGTATTAAGAGTAACGAAACTGAAATCATTGAAGACAAACTTGATTTGAGTATTCCAGGAAGATCTGAAAGTTTGTTATAGTTGAGTATAGAATTCCACATAACTCTGGTTATGATTGTATCCGTCATTTTTTTTTACAGAGATCTCACTAGAATCAAGAGTGTTGCGACATGAGGTAAGTATTCCATGCGATAAATACCTGACGTATCAGTTGTTGTTGTTGGGATTTTATCAGGGCGGCGCAGTGGAAGAAGCGCAGTTCGGGCGAAATCGTAGTTTAAAATTTTTAAACTTACGAATAAATTATACAATATCCAATAATAATAATTCATACATATTTATTCGATATCATATAACGACATAAAAAATATGGAAATACCGCAAAACGTTTGCGAAAATATTTTTCCGTAAAATAGCATAAAACACGTTTACAACCGTACCGACCGACCAGTGTACATCGGGACTGTCCAGGTCAGCCCCAAAAATATTTGGACAGTTCGTGGACTGCCCGAACAGTGACCAGTTCACTGTTTGGGCAGCTGTTACTCGGTAACGCTGTTTTTTCACCATTTTCCGTATTTTCACTCCGAAATAATTTCCAATAAATATTTTTCTTGGGCAATTAAAATAAGCCAATTTATTCTAATTACTCAATAATTAAAAACTGAATTTTTTATCTGAAAAATCAAATTGATCATTAATTACCGTGAGACCCTTGAACTTTACATTTTGATCATTTGATCCTCAAATTGTCAAATACATAATTAAGTGATTTCAAATCTGTAACGACCCGGATTATTTTAGCCTGTCTGCATAAATTTTATTTTCGCACGTGAGATCGTATCCGAATGCGACCAATATTTTTTCATTAAAATAGGAACAAATTCATGAAGTTAATTATAAGTTTTCGTTAAATTAAATTTGAGGGATTAAATTGAGAATTTCCATAATAATAATAAATAAATCTAGATATGTATATACACACACATATGGTATTATTTATAATTGTACACACACACGTGATTTGTATCAACACACACACTTGTTAATTAATAAACACACACACTTGTTAATTAATAAACACGTGGAAAGAAAACAAAAAAATAGGGAGAAAGAAAATGAAGACAGAGAAGGAATATGGCAGGAGAATCGAGAGAAAGGGAGAGGGGAGAGTGTGAGGAAGAAATAAGTTAGGCCGAGAAGAGAAGAGAGAAAGGGGAAATAAAGAAGGAAAATAGAAAGAAATAGGAAAAGGACCAAGAAAGAAGAAATCAATGAGAAGGGAACGAGCAGAATCAAAAAGAAGACTAGGCCGAAAGAAATCAGGCCGAAAGAGAAAGAAGAAGGTGCAGACCGAAACCAGAAAAAGAGAAAGAAAGACGAAGAGGGAGTCTGGGTTTGAAACTTTAATTTTGTTCATGGATACAAAAAGTAAGTAAACTATTGCTTTGATTTCTTGAGTGTGATGGATTTTATAATTTGGGTTCTTAATTGAATTTTGAAATGGGTTTATTAATAAGATTAAAATGAAATAATTAAAATGAAATAAAAGTAACCTAGACTTAAAAGATAGTATGAAATTAGAAGAATTTTTTTTATAAAATTGGAGAGGCCGAAAGAATTTGGGGAAAATTAGGTAGAACCCTAGAATTTAGGGAAAGGATAGTATGGCCGAAAATGAAGGAGTGAGGATGAAGAGCTTGAATTATATGAATCTTTAAGTTGAGTCTAATGTATGTAATGTGGTGTTACGTATTGATTGAATTCAGGATTGAATAATTAGAAGGTGGACTTATCCAAGTATGGCTAATGAAGCATGAAGCTTTAGGATTTATAAGGCTTATTTGGGTTGGTAATGTGTTTGTTTATGTTTATAAAGGGTCATGGCATGGAATGTTTATGAAGTGTTTTTGTTCATGAAGTTAATTATAAGTTTTCGTTAAATTAAATTTGAGGGATTAAATTGAGAATTTCCATAATAATAATAAATAAATCTAGATATTTCTAGATATGTATATACACACACATATGGTATTATTTATAATTGTACACACACACGTGATTTGTATCAACACACACACTTGTTAATTAATAAACACACACACATTTATTTTACATATACACACACATATGGTATTATTTATAATTGTACACACACACGTGATTTGTATCAACACACACACTTGTTAATTAATAAACACACACACTTGTTAATTAATAAACACGTGGAAAGAAAACAAAAAAATAGGGAGAAAGAAAATGAAGACAGAGAAGGAATATGGCAGGAGAATCGAGAGAAGGGGAGAGGGGAGAGAGTGTGAGGAAGAAATAAGTTAGGCCGAGAAGAGAAGAGAGAAAGGGGAAATAAAGAAGGAAAATAGAAAGAAATAGGAAAAGGACCAAGAAAGAAGAAATCAATGAGAAGGGAACGAGCAGAATCAAAAAGAAGACTAGGCCGAAAGAAATCAGGCCGAAAGAGAAAGAAGAAGGTGCAGACCGAAACCAGAAAAAGAGAAAGAAAGACGAAGAGGGAGTCTGGGTTTGAAACTTTAATTTTGTTCATGGATACAAAAAGTAAGTAAACTATTGCTTTGATTTCTCGAGTGTGATGGATTTTATAATTTGGGTTCTTAATTGAATTTTGAAATTGGGTTTATTAATAAGATTAAAATGAAATAATTAAAATGAAATAAAAGTAACCTAGACTTAAAAGATAGTATGAAATTAGAAGAATTTTTTTATAAAATTGGAGAGGCCGAAAGAATTTGGGGAAAATTAGGTAGAACCCTAGAATTTAGGGAAAGGATAGTATGGCCGAAAATGAAGGAGTGAGGATGAAGAGCTTGAATTATATGAATCTTTAAGTTGAGTCTAATGTATGTAATGTGGTGTTACGTATTGATTGAATTCAGGATTGAATAATTAGAAGGTGGACTTATCCTAGTATGGCTAATGAAGCATGAAGCTTTAGGATTTATAAGGCTTATTTGGGTTGGTAATGTGTTTGTTTATGTTATAAAGGGTCATGGCATGGAATGTTTATGAAGTGTTTTTGTTTTGACAAATTGGGTAATATGATAGTGTTGGCCGAAAGCATGTTCTTATGAAACTTAGATTTTGTTGGTTTTGACGATAATACGAACTTTTTATATATAAATGGTACTAATTTAACGCAAAACTGATAGATTTACCATGATATTATTTTGAATATAGTTCAAAATGTTTCCTGTAATAGATTAATGTATTGAGACAAAACCATAATGGCTTGAGATTGATGATGATTCCGGCAAGGCTAGGTTCGAGAGGGAGCTGGGCGGTTTAGGTTGACTGATAAGGGGGTAAAGTATTTAGGATGGTTAGATTAAAAAAAAATGAAATCAAATAGAATATAAGAATGCTATAATTGAATGCAATAAACAATGTTAAGAATAAGTAATTTGAAGCAGAAATGTTCGGGTTTATAGTTGGGCAGTGGTTAAGTAACTTTATATGACTAATAAGGAATTTCTGAGTAAGGCATGATATGAAGAAATATGAAACCTTGATTTTGATAGTTTTGATGATAACATGAATTATGCGATATGATTATAGAACGATAATCTATTATTAAGCTGATAGAATTTATATGCTATTAATTTGATTATATTTAGCTAAGTATGTATGAATAAAGTAAGGGTGAAACTTTATGATGAAAAGTATAATAGTTTGTGTGGATATATGACATTGTGTGTGAAAAAAACATATTAATTTACATGTGTTTACAGTTGTAATTGAAGAAATGCTAACGCGTGTTACTTGAGCATGCATGATGAAAATATATAAAGTATAGAATATATAAATTGTTAATGTGTAGAAATGCATGAACATACATTATAATACAGAATAAGCACGTAACAAAGTATGGTTAGGGAAAAAGGAAGTTATATAAAGAACAAAATACATATATCATTAATTGGTAGGAATGCATCAACATATGCACGAATATATGTGATAATTTGAGATAAGCATACATTAAAGCATAATTTGGGAAGTGACAGTATTAAAAAGGCATATGCATATTTATATGACATAATTTTAGAAGATGAGAATGATTTTTAAATTCAAAGAGTTTTAAAGAATAGTCTCAAATGCTTTTGAAGAAAATGTTTTCAGAAAACGGTTGATACAGTTTTGAGATTTAAACAGGAATTTTATGTTTTTCCGGGGCATGAGGTAAAACCTCACCCCAGTATGTAACTATTACAGAGATACAGTTGGAATTGACGAATATGGAGGACATGTGCACATGTAGGGCCAGGATGGCGGCTTAGGATCGTGTACCTGGTCCCTAGTCTAGAGCTTGGGCGGTAGCATTGATCCGCTCCCCCAGTTGTAGTGGTGGTTACGCCCAGTTGAGTCGTCGTCCTGGGTGTAGAGCTCTACGTTCAGTTGAGTTGTTGTCATGGACGTAGGGCACTACTAGCTTCAGAGACGCCCAGTTGAGTTATGGTCCTGGGCCTAGAGCACACCCAGTTGAGTCGTTGTCCTGGGTGCAGAGAGATGTCCAGTTGAGTCGTTGTCTTGGGTGCAAAGAGATGTCCAGTTGAGTCGTTGTCCTGGGTGCAGAGAGATGTCCAGTTGAGTCGTTGTCCTGGACATCGAGACCCGGTGATTATTCCCGAACACGTCCAGTTGAGTTGGTTTCCTGGACGTAGAGCAGTTTTGAGTTTTCAGATTTTTAGTTTTTAGTTTCAGATTTCAGCTTTTCAGTACAAGATTTTAGAAACAGAATTTAGAAACAGTTTTTCAATTTTTCAGTTTTCAGTTATAGCTTTCAGAGAGATCTTCTGGAAAAAGAAGTTTTCATCAAGTCAGATTTTAATAAATAGTTTTTAGAAAACAGATTTTAGACACAATTTCCAGAAACCAAAAAACATGCTTTCAGAAAGACAAGATTTATTAAGAGATTTTCATATAGAATTTCAGAGAAGAGTTTTCAGAACACAGCTTTTCAATAAAGGTTTTCAAGTATTACGGAAGCATTGCATGTTAATGTGGAGCTTAGTTTACAAGTTGTGCATATAAATCATAAATTTAGATATTACTTGAGCTATATACAGCCTATGTTATTACATGATAGCATTACTACATTCATATACATATACGATTAGTGTTCTAAAACGCCCCGCCCAGGCGGCGCGTATAGGTTCGGTGGCCTATGGCCGCCCCGCCTGGCCCCAAATAGTTGGGGCTAGGCGCTTGTCGCGAATTCATCGGTCAACCGCCGTTGATCGATGCAAAATTTGAAATTAATTGCTTTTTCCGGCCGAATTTCACACCTCAATCCTAACCCTAACCTTAATTTTACAAATTTAATTCTCTAACTCATCAATTTGAAAAAAATCCCAATTGAGAGCATAAATCATAATTTCAAAAATCTAATATTTTTTATATTTTTGTTAGTTTCTCATCAAATTGACCATTTATAAATATTAGTCATTACTCAAATAATATTTATCTATGATTGATTTCTCCAAAACATACCAAATCTTAAACCTAATTATAGAATTTCTCAATTTCCGATTAACTGTCTAGGCCCCGACTAGGCGCTCTAGGCGCTAGGCGCTAGGCGCTGGGTCGCCGCCCGACTAGCGCCTAGCGCATTTTAGAATACTGTATACGATTGATATTGATATATGAATGATATTAATAAGAATTGTATGTTTTCTTATGAGAAACCTTTTGTGAATGGTAATGTATGATAATATGATTACATATATATGTATGTCTGGTTGATGATTCTTTAATAGAAAGAATAATTTATAGATCCGGTTTGATGATATTTCAATGACATAAAAGAGATATAATTATGATAAATGCCTAAACTATAATAGGAAAAAGGTAAGTAGGTAAGTAATAAGATATCAAAATAGCGCAGCAGAAGCGTAATGGAGTTTGTTGTGATGACTAGAGATATAGGTACTTAACATGTATATTATGGATGTATTAAAAATATTAATAGAAAACAGAATTTAACGCATATACGACCTGATTAAAAGGAATCTATAGTAAGGTTGCATGTTTGTTAAAATGGTTAGGAGCCGATACTAGCTCAAGTTAATATAGCAACAAAATTTAGATTTGTGAGTATTTTGCAGCTCAAGGAATGAGCATAGTTACTTACTGAGTCTTATGACTCCCATAACAACCGTGTTTAAGTTTTACAGGTTATGACCCGATCGGTCGACCACAATCTTCAGAGCTTGAGGAGCCGGATAGCTGCGTTGCAGTCAGCCAGTCACCAGGTCTTGGGTGGATGGGAGTCAAGTTGTTTATGAGTATAGTTGTAAAAGAAATTGAGTTGTATAAGTTAATTGTAAAAGTTTTTGGTTGTACGTATTTTCGGGCATGGAGCCCAATAATGTTATGTCTTGAGTTTATTGATTTAGTGTTTATTATTTGTGTCGGGCCCTATAGGTTGTATTGAGGTGCTAGACATGATCCAGGTTGCATGACTTTTAGCAAAGGTCGTGCCGAAATTTCGTCAGAGTCGGAGGCTTATAGAGGCAGGATTAGCCTATCTCATGCCAGTAGCATCCTGGCCTAGGTGAGATGTTACAAAATCAATGTTTATCAAATAAATACATACACGTCTATACAAGTCTCCCGAGACTCATGGTTTATTGGGATAAACCATCGGACCAAGTGCGATATACGACATGTACTGGTCTCAGCGGATTTTACTAACCTACCAGTGTCAGTAAATCTTGACCAGAAACCTAATTTGATAATATATTTCTAGTAGTGACATTTCCCAATGTCAATTACAAGCTATGTTGTAATTGTGCACTACATTATATATTATCGGATCTTTGTCTAATATATATATATATATATATATATATATATATATATATATATATATATATCACTAAACATGTTTTAGTTTCAATATAATGAATTATATTGATTATATATAATAAAAGACAAAAGGTGCAACCATAAATAAGTAATATTATGGAAAAATATATTGCTCGAATTCATGAATCAGACATAAATATGATCTGGATTGACGCTCCGAGCATCAACCCTAACAATTTATCTCATTTGCTCTAGTTCCAATCCACGATATCATATACATATCTTAATTTGTATCATATATGCATGGCCCTCAAGAACTCACCGAGCGCTCAAAGGGTAGGCAATAACAAGTAAACTCGCTATGACATATTGAGATTGTCAAACAAACCTAATTGTTTCCCTTAGCCAGCATCATTCATATTTTTATAAAAACTAAGTTCTACATCAATATGACTCATATGCCACATTAACATTTTGCTTCAGCTATTAAATTGTCTAAGTATTTACGAATCAAATCCAAAATACTATGTAGACAACCGCAAACACAACACTAATTACAAACTTCTAATCTACAAGGTCACTGTGCAACTTCATAAGTCAATACTTCATAAGTTGCAACTAATTCCCCTCATACAGTAGAATCATCTGTGACACTCTCACTGCATATTTTCTGACTCTTTATGATGTAGACTGTCTAACGTCATAATTAGACTCAAAACTAATCTGACCATAATGTTTGCGAACTTCATTCTCCATTGATTAGAAACTCATTCTTAATATCTCAAAGATAATAAAGAACATGTTTCAAGAAACATCTTATGGTCTAGAGGATATCAAAATAACTCTAACAATTACGATTAAATTGATATCTCTAATCGCATTTAATATAATATTAATTATTGATCGGCGTAATCACATGCGTATAACGCAAGCGTACGTATCGTTCAAATAGTATAAAAAGTATCGATCCCACGAGGACTTAATACCTAAGCTATTAATTTATGATGCCAAATTATTACAAGTATCTAATGGATTGGTTGTTTGATTTGATGATGATTTTAAACTTTAAAAAAATTAGATAAAATTGAACAAAAGTAGGTTTAGGAAAATTCAATATTAAGAAACTATCTAGGGCTGTGAATCTTTCCAATATCTTTTAAAAAATGAAGTGGTTATTTCATGTTGGTATAATATATTGATTTATTAACCTGGAACACGAAATTATGCAAAAGTCTCTATCGATGGTCAGCTGCACATACCCAGTGTAACCCAATTAAATCATATGTCTATGTCAATCAAATTACCTGGATTCATTAAGCTTAAGTTCCAATTGTGGTTATCCCCGTCCGACAGGTATATGTCTATCCTGTAAGGAAATCTATTAAATGGTTATCTATCCTCAATGAAGATCGTGGGCTATTAAGTCTAAGGCTGAAACCTAAAATTCCTTTGTCAAGTTTATTTTAAGTTTACCAGATCAATATTATTAGTGGTCAGTTAACAAGACGCATTAAGCTTAAGATTTAATAAGTAAACCTTTATATTACCCAAACTATAAAATAACCACTTATAACCCTGTGATATTGGAATTCATCACAACCCTAGATAACGTACTTAGTTACGACACATATCTAAGGCTAATAAAAGCTTAAATAAAATAAAAGACATAATGTAAATGCTAAAAATTAAATAAAATAAATGTTGGAAAGTACAATAAAAGAAAATGTTGGGGGTTAGAGGATCCACTTTTAATATTTCAAAATTAGAAATCTCTCTTATTCTCAATATTTACCGATTAATTAACCAGACCATAAAGGCGGTAATTTCCTTTGTCTCAATTAAATCCAACCGACCATATAGGCAGTAACAAGGTTATTACATAAACCGACCATATAGGCGGAAACTACGTTTGAAATGAAAAACCGACCATATAGGCAGTAAATAAGGTTGTCACATAAACCGGCCATATAGGCGGTAACTAATTAATCCAAATTTTAATTAAAATAATAGAGATTAATCTAATTTATTATATTAAAAGTCTTACATCTTCACCCCAACAGAATGAGATTACCTGCTCATGTTGTAAAATAGACCACACAAAATTTTATTAATTAAATAAAAAGAAAATACAAGAAAACTTAAATAAATATACAAGACATTTTCCTTTAGGTTTTCATGGAGAAATTCCTCTAAAGAAAGCATGAAAAAATTACAAAGTTTAGCTTGGTATTTATAGGAAAATCTAAAGACTTCCACCATTTTCTTCACTAATTGCTCCACTAAACATGACATCAAACATGACAATGTTTGGTAGAAGTTTGACAATTTTTACTTTTCTATTTTATTAATTTTATTTTATATTTTGAAAATGACTATAGTAATTACACAAAATACACTATATTATTCATGAATTTCGGCCTTCTAAACTTCAGAATTCGAAAATATTTAAATCTTCAAAGTTGTAGATCTGTGTGTCTTCTTTAATCTGGCACTTGAATCAGCTCAATCGAATATCGGATGAAAACGTTATGACCAAAATACCAATCTTGCGCAAAATTGGAATTTAGGATTACACTTCGTGATGCGTATATTAAATTTCCGTTTTCACCATTTTTTGCTCCGAATTTCATCGTTTTAGCCCAAATTGATTCCATTAAGTCCCAATACTTTATTTATCTGCAAAACACATAAAAATACATCAAAACATTCATCAAAATCGAGAAACTAAACAAAATATTAGGTAAAAAGGGCGGTAAATATTGAGATATTTTCCGCTCATTACACCTCCAAACCTAACATTTTGCTAGTCCTCGAGTAAAATAACAAAATGAAATGCAAAAAACAATTAAAATTAAACTAAGTCACTTTCTTAGGGATCACAGTTGTATTTAGCATATGCAACAAGCCTTTAACCCCCTATGTGTCCCTAGTGGATGAATTGTAGTCTCGTGAGGGTTTACAGCGACGATACCCACAAACGTCTTATAAAAGTAAAAAGATAGTAAAACTAATGCACACAAAAGCAAAAAGACAAGAGAAAAGAGAATAAAAAAGTTAGTGACTAAAAGGGTGAAACTCCTTATCCAAGTTAATAGTTTTTTTATTTCTTTCTAAATTACCAAATAAGTAAATTCTCCGATTATTTTTACCATTCTTCATATACACAACCAACAAAGTATCAATCAAGTCATTGTGCCCACAATATTCACAAGTGTAATTGAAAAAAAGGCAATATTTTTGTCCTAAAGTTATATCAGAATTCACATCTTTTTGTAACAATGGAAAATTTTTTCTGATTTTTCTGATTTTTTTATATACAATATCTTTCATCTATGTAGCGAGCTTTGGGCCAGTGACTCCTAAACCAGTTGCCTTTAGGGCACTATATGTTAAGACACCCCTACAGACTTAATTAATCAGACTTCAGATATATATATATATTATATATATATATATATATATATATATTTACACACACACATATACATATATATACATTTTTTTTTTAAATAAAGAAAGCAACATCTTCCATCTATGTAGCGAGCTTTGGGTCAGTGACTCCCAAACCAGTTGGCTTTAGGGCACTAGGTGTTATGACACCCCTACAGACTTAATTACTCGGATTTCAGATGTTTATTTTTATTTTTATAACATCTTTGATCCATGTAGCGAGCTTTGGGCCAGTGACTTCCAAACCAGTTGGCTTTAGGGCACTAGGTGTTAAAACACCCCTACAGACTTAATGACTCGAATCTCATATGTTTTTTTTTTTGCATTGCTTTATAGATGCTTCCTCCAATTAAACTAGAGTACTGAATATTATAAACTTTTCAAATACATCTCATGGCTGTATGTTACCATGCATGTTGATAATACTTGTCAATTGAGCATATGAAGATCCAATTAAGTCAGTTTTATGGAGAATTCACAAATTAAATAATTTAAAATGAAATAAATAAAAATTAACTTGTTTCAAAATAGGTTGAGATACGTCTCAGGAGTGAAAATTTCTTACACAGCTATCTCACACTAATTTCACCTGATTAATCAAATTTAAAAACACAAAAACATAAAATATTTTTTTGATTTTTGAAAAAAAAATTCAATTTTTTTTGTATTTTTCGAAAACTTTTAGACGAAAAATAGCACAATAAAAACAAGATACTATTAACTATTCCCCTACCCCAAACCTAAATGAGACATTGTCTTCAATGTCTTAAACAGTAGAAGAAGAGTTTAGAAAACAGTACTTGGTTAACTAAAATTCTACATCTAATTGAAAAGTTAAAGGTTAAGATCCAGATTTATCTGACGCCTTTTACCACGATCATTATCAGACCAGATTATCTTGGAAAGAATGAGGTCAATTTGTGGTTCAAATGCTAGAATTTGATCAATTAAATCTGGGGCAGTTCTAGCAGTAAAGAGAAGTTCTTTTACAGGTTTTGACACGAACTCATTTCTCTGAGTATCATCAAGAAACACACAAAGAAAATCATAAAATTCATCAACATTGTACAGTCCAAGCGGTTTCTGGTGTATGTTCAAGTTCGCCCAAGATAACACTGTAAAAATTTCCTCTATTGTGCCCAAGCCACCTGGCAAAGAAATAAAAGCATCAGTACGGTTAATCATTTCTACCAGTCGTTCAGACATACCTGGCACGATCAGTTTCTCTCCGTTTGATGATCCAATAAGATTTGCATCCGCCAAAGGTTTTGGGATGATTCCCAAAACTTGACTGCCTCCAGCCTGTACAGCCTTTGAAACGATCCCCATAAGTCCAAGATTGCCACCGCCATATAATAAGTGCATATTCCTTGCAGCAATGACTCGACCCAATTCATGTGTTGCTGCTATGTATTATGGTTTAACACCAACACTAGTACTGCAAAACACACAGATGTTTTCAACTCGTTTTCTTGAAGTGGCTTTCATTTTTATCTGGATGCCTTCAAAAGTGCAATGATGAGTTGATTTTATACTACCTGTAAAGGGTGAGTAAAAATGATAGCACTAGTATCTGCCAAATAACAATTATTAGTTAAACAGTAAAATGAATCGTGAAAGGTCAAAAAGGTCTGGATCCTGTCGGAGAAAATAAAAGAAAATAACAAATCAAATCACAATTATTAGAAAAGACAAAGAGATATAATATTTACAGGAAAGTAACAGCTTGATTGACATCTATGCGTCAGGGACAAGCTTCCCATCCAATTTTCTTATAAATTGGCAAACTGGATCTTTTTGAGTAAGATTCCCGAGAATTAACTGTTGTTTTTCTTTTCGAAATTGTGTATGTAATTTACGAATGGCTATATGAACATATCCACTGGGATGCGTCTTAAGAGTCGAAGATATATCATCTAAAGACTCCTTAGTCAAGCCATCCCTAATGAATTTAATTTTATCTTCGCGATTATCAGACACCATTCCTAAAGACCGACAATGAGTATTGCAATTCCAGCGTGTATATTTGTAACAAACACCCATTTGCTTAGCTCTTCGTTTCTTTGCATAGGTGCTTCTTCCAAAACCAGACAAATAAGAATTATAATAATCAGAATATTCACCTGCTAATCGGACCCGTGCTTCAATTACCCAACGAATGTCATTAGGAACAACATGGATCGTCAGTAGTCTCATCCGTTCCAAGCAAGCTTTGTAGACTTTCATTAGAGAATTTTAAGGGAGAGAAGGAAATTGCTTGTGAAGATTTGTGAGAAATTCTTCCATCCTGAAATTTGACTTTACCTACACAAATTAAACACACAAAAATAAAACACACCAAATCACAATATATACAAAAATTGCATGGGTTGCCTCCCAGCTAGCGCTAAGTTTAACGTCGTCAGCTAGACATGACTTCCCGAACGTTAGGCTGGATCTGAAAGTGTGCCACTTTCTTTTTGTCGCTCAAATGATTCTCCCCAGTAGTGCTTGACACGCTGACTGTTAACCTTGAATGTTTCGTTGGTGTTGGGATCAAGTAAATCAACAGCTCCATATGGTAAAATCTGAGTAATCACAAATGGACCTGACCACCTTGATTTCAACTTTCCAGGGAAAAGTTTCATCTGTGAATTGTACAACAACACATGCTGCCTCGGTTCCAAATGTCTGTGTACTATTTTTCGATCATGCCATTTCTTGGCCTTTTCCTTATATAATCTGGCATTCTTATAAGCCTGTAGGCGAAATTCTTCCAATTCATTGAGTTGGTGGAATCTGTAGGACACAGAACTTGACGACGCGTGTTCTAGGCTCGCGCCTAGTTGGGAGTACGGAATAACATGGAGTCGCCACCCGGTGTGAACCGGGACAAAGATTTAAGGCCGCACTCACCCCTCGCAATGGAAGATCTCAAACCGTTGGATTCGGAATGGTCCCTTACTTATGTCACTTGTGATGATATGATTTGTGCAATAAACTAACCGAATCTATTCAACATTCATGCTCAAGGGTAATCTACGTCTAGTATGCATTCATCAAAATAACTCATAATCTAAGTTTGCATGCTCGAAAATAAGTCTTTAAACGGCGAACACGCAATATCACACAATGAGCATATTGAGCCATTAAACCAAAATAAACAAATAACTATTTAAACATAATCATAAACTAAAAAAAATGCCATGCATAAAATAACATAATCATGCTTGAAAATAAACAATAAACTAGACTACATCATGCTTTAAATAATAACTAAATAATCTACGAACTACATCATGCTCAAACACAAGTTTGGATGAGATGAAATACGTGTCTCTTAAGTGGTACGTGGCGTTGTATCCCGAGTACAAACCGCACTACCGTCCATTCGGATTCGGCTACAGAATTTACGTCCGGGTTTCCATCCTATATACCACAAAAGGGAACACATATTCCGTTCATCCACAATCACATCATGCCTCAAACGACTCTCATGCGATAATATTTCTAAAATAAATAAAATAAACGAAAGATAATAAGTAAAAACGGTGCCATCGGGTCTAACCTCTTTTGTCGTCTCTCGAAAGCACGTTACACGGCCGTCGGAAGGGTGAATGATCCGCAACTCTTTTGGTTCACCAACTCAACGTCTTTCCTATTTGTTTTGCTATTCGGGCTGCTGTTTTTGCTCCGTTTCGCTGCTGTTTTGCTGCTATTTTTCAGGTCACTGTTTTGGTCGTTTCGGGGACTGTTTTGGGCTATTTGGAGGGCTAATTGGTTGCGGTTTTTGGTGGTTTTTTATGGGGTTTTGTGTGCAGTTTTTTGGTGTTTTCTGGACTGTTTGGAGGGCTAAAGGTGCGGCAAAACTGATCAGGTCAGGGGCTGTAATGTGTGGCAGTTTGGTGCAGTGCAGTGAGTGTTTTAAGCTTGGTTTGGGCGTGAATTGAGGGGCTGTGTGTGGGGCTGTTTTGCGGCACTTTGGGGCAGTGTTTGGGGATGTTTTAAGGTTGGTTTGGGCGTGATTTAGGGGCAGTGCAGTAGGTTAAAGATGCGACAATGAGGCAGTTTGTAAGGGTTTAGGCGTGAAGATGAAAGATGGTGAAGGAGGGGGATCTAGGGTTCACGTCAATGGGGCTTTGGAGAAGGCTTTGGACGCACAAGGGGGAGCTTGAATGAGTGTCTTAGGCGTGATTCTGAGGTATGTGTCCCCCTGTGAATGGTGGTGAATGGTCATTTTTTAGGCAAAGAGAGGAGGCATTCCTTATTCAAATAGGAATAGGATTTCTATTGATTGTGACATTTATTCTAATTGGTATCTCATAAGGAATAGATCTCCTAATTTAGGATTGTGATTGAATTGTGATTAGGAAAGAGATCTATGAGATTTCTTCTAATTAGGAATGGATTTGACTAGATTTAAGCATGTGTTTAATGTGTATTTACCTAATTAAAGACAATATGGGCGTGAATAAGGCTCATTTGGGCGTGGGTTATGGTTCATGGGTTTGCTTGGGTATTTTGGGTTTGTTTTGGGTTTGGTAAGTGGTTTACGGGGTTTTGGGCCTAAGATAAGCTTTGAAACGGAAGTCCAACAAGCAACCGAAGCTAAACAACTGGATAAAATCCAACCAAAATTTCATTTTCCCACTTTACCCTTCCAACGTCCGTTTCCCGCGGCTTTCACAACTAAAGAGATAGTGCCTTCATACGAGACTCGTCATTGGGCTAATATGTAAAAATGTAATGCCTACAGTCGCCCCCACTTTGATGGGACTTGTGTAGTGTGTGACAATGACAATTCCTATCAAAGTACGTGCAATGCATTTTTACTTACCTGGCTCGCCAGCTGCCACATGGTCCGCCTGTTGTGTTGAGTTGATATGATGGTGAGGTGCTTCGACCCCTGGTTCATTCCCGAACCGTTGATGTGATGTGGTCCATTCCCGAACCGTTGATGTGGTGTGGTCCATTCCCGAACCGTTGATGTGATGTGGTCCATTCCCGAACCGTTGATGTGATGTGGTCCATTCCCGAACCGTTGATGTGATGTGGTCCATTCCCGAACCGTATCTCCATTCTCGGAGTGCCATTCTCGGCGTGCTCATTCTCGAGCTATCCATTCCCGGACTATATCTCCATTCTCGGAGTGCCATTCCCGGCGTGCTATTCTCGGCGTGTCCATTCCCGGACTATATCTCATTCTCGGAGTGCCATTCCCGGCGTGCTATTCTCGGCGTGCTCATTCTCGAGCTGTCCATTCATGGACTATATTTCCATTCTCGGAGTGCCATTCCCAGCGTGCCATTCTCGGCGTGTCCATTCCCGGACCATATCTCCATTCTCGGAGTGCCATTCCCGACATGCCATTCTCGGCGTGTCCATTCTCGGGCTATATCTCCATTCTCGGAGTGTCATTCCAGGCAGAACTGATCTGATGTGATGTGGGCCTCGCCCCCAGAATGCCATACTCGGCAGAACTGATCTGATGCTAATGATCCTTTCAGCATGTTGTCATTCCTCTCACGAGATAATCTTTGATAGCTAGATATATTTTCGTCCTCAACGAATGCTTTGCATCAAAGCCAAAGAATCTTCAAAGTACTCGATATGCTCAACTCCGATCGTCTGAATAGGTGATCTGAACTAGACTCCTAGTGTGTGTGTGCCAAAGATCTTTCACAACTTATACCTTAAGCAAGCCAATTTGACGATTTCGTCTCGGAGAATCGGACCAGTGGGTCTAACCAACCTGGATGTCTTAATCACATTCTGTAATTACTTCGGCATACTCAACATGATATGGTCTCTTGTATTTTGCTCTTGTCTCTTTCTTTTCATTTTTTTTTCTTTTCTTGACATGTCTACCCTTTAAGGTAGCATTTCTCCTCATGGTGGTCCTAATACTCGTCCATGGGTAGCTTCACGCTTATCGGTTATAGACGGCCTGTTTTCCTCTTTTTATTTCTTTTTCTTTTTATCACGAAGATTTTTTTCTTTTATTTCTCGACCATATCATATATCATAGCGTACGTAATCCAGGGTGGACATCTAGGCAAACGGTCATTCACCGATCTACCATCTCTTCAACCAGTCAGCTCATCAACCACTCAGGCTTCCACTATTGAGATCCTGTATTCAAGTGCTTATGAGTCTAATCAAGATCAATCTATTCAGTATACCAGCGGAGAACACTTCTCGCACTTATCGTTTCTAAGGTTTCTCCATATAGCACACAATGTCATCACCGGACATATATCTAATTATCAAAGACTTCTCTCTCACTCCCTCTTTTTTTTTCACTCACTCACTCCAAAGAATTCTTCCTCTCTGCTGCTGACAATGTGGGCTTCGCCCCCGGGATCCATACCCGAAACTCAAACTCAAATGGGCCTCAACCCTCAGATTACTATCCGAATCTTAACACCGATGTGGACCTCAGCCCTAGGATTACTACCTAAATCCGATATTGTGCATTCGCTGCTTCCGATTAGCTTGTCTTTGCCGTTTTCTCTTTTTTTGTCTTCGACACCTGCGAATACAAAACAAAAACACAAAACACACAAAAAGAATGCAATAATGGGTTATATGTATGCATGCATGCATGAGTTTTCTCATCCCGTCGGGTTAGGTCTTCTGCGGGTGACTATCCAGTCTTCTGTCCCTCAGGCAAAATACAGCTTCAATCTGTCAACATTGATTGGCTCGGTGAACTCATTCCCTCTCGGATCTGTCGTCGACGGCTTCGACTGCTTAAGCACTAAATCACTTTTCTTGATCTTAGTAGGACGCACCTTCTTATTGAATGCCCGAGCCAACCTCTTCTGATATATCTGCATGTGATGCAAGGACTTCATCCTCTTCTCATCCATCAATGATAACTGTTCAAACCTCTGCGAGGTCCACTCATGTTCAGGCAATTTCGTTTCTGTTAATACCACCCGCATGGACTGTATCTCCACGTCCACCGCAGTAAACCGCGCTCCATTCCATGGACCAAAGAGTACGGTGTGGCTCCTGTCGCTGTTCTCACAGATGTTCTGTACCCCCACAAGGCATATGGTAGCTTATCAGCCCAGTCCTTGTAATTCTCAGTCATCTTTGTCAAAATTGTCTTTATCGTCTTGTTGGCTGCCTAGACTGCCCCATTAGCATGCGCCCTGTATGGTAAGGACTTGTGATGCCTATTCCATATCTCTGCAGCATCGCCTTCGTCTCTCCCTGAAATTGGACTCCATTGTCCGTGACCACATGTGCGGCATACCATACCGACAGATGAGATTTCGAGCTATAAACTTTGCCATCTGCTTTGCTGTCACATTGCGGAATGATTCTGCTTCTACCCATTTCGAGAAATAGTCCACTGCCACTACTATGAATCGATGCACATTCGATGCATTTGGTCGAATTTCCCCGATCATGTCGATTCCCCATGCTGAGAAAGGCCATGGCTCTGACAGCCCATGCAACTCTGTGTGCGGCAAATGGTTCAAATTTTCGTGTGCTTGACAATCATGACAGCGTTTCACCAGCTTCGCGCAATCAGCTTCCATGGTCGACCAGTAGAAACCTTGCCTCTCAATCTTGCGGGACAAGTTTAATTCCGTTCATGTGCGGCCCACATACACCAGCATGTACTTCTTTCATCACCTTCTGAGCTTCTTCTCCATTCAAGCACTTCAGTTGAATGCCATTTGCCTGCCTCTTGTAGAGCTCTCCCTTCAAACTCACATACCGAGATGCCAACTTCTGAATAGCCACTCGGTCCTTTCTGCTCGCTTCCTCTGGGAATTCCCCATACTCCAGATACTTCTGAATATCGTGATACCAAGGCTTTCTGTCATTGACCTCTACTTCCAAGATCCGCTCTATCTCATAAACAGGCTTACTCGCCGTCGTCAATACAAGTGGTCTCATCACCAATTTCTCTGGATTCTCCCAGGTTGCGGTTAGTGTCGCCAATGCATCTGCCATCTGATTTTCCTTCCCGCGGTAAGTGCTGAAATTTACAGTCAGGGATAACTTGTGCTAGATTTCTGAGGTAGAACAAGAAAGGCTTCAGTCGTTCTTCATTTAACTCTCATTCTCCTTGCATCTGTCGGATCACCAACATTGAGTCTCCGTAAACCTCCACGTTTGTAGCACTCAAGGCTATCAATGCAGTCAACCCGAATGCACATGCTTCATACTCGGTCATGTTATTAGTAACTCCGAACGTCAATCGCTTGGCCATAGGCAAAGTTTCTCCTTCAGGGGTGACTATTACAATCCCGATTCCGGCTCCTTTGCAGTTCACTGCTCCATCGAAATACATCTTTCATCCTTGGACTGCTATAGCTTGGATTTCCTCGTCGGGGAACTCGAACTTGTACTACTACCCCTTCCTTCAACAGGTGTAATGCCAAGAACTCCGCCACGGCTCGCCCTTTGATCACCTTTGAAGTGAGGTACTCGATATCAAATTCTGTCATCAGTACTATCTGCCCTTTTCCAACTAGCGACGGAACCGAATGTAGGTACTTCAAAGGATTCTCCTTCGCTACTATTGGATTTTGTAGGATTGGAAGTAATGGCGCAATTTTCCTGGATGCCCACACTAACGCTAGACAGATTTTATCCACTTCTTGATACGGCCTCATACGGAAGCAACTTCTTACTAAGATAGTAGACAGCATGCTCTACTCCTGTCTCGTCTGCTTGTACCATCATTGCCCCCAGTGCTTCGGGTTCAATAGTCAAATAAAGTACCAAAGGTCTACTCTGCCTCGGAGGTTTCAAAACAGGAGGCTTCACCAAATATTCTCATATTCTGTTGAATGCTTCCTGACACTGCTCATTCCATTTTACCCGCTGGTCTTTCCTCAACAGTTTGAAGATAGGCTCGCACACTGACGTCAACTTGGCAATGAACCGACTGATATACTGAATTTTCCCAATGAGCGCTCTAACCTCTTTTTCCTAACCCAACGGGTATCTATGATGGCTTTTAAGACACAAGGGTTAACATGATGCATGTATGCATGAGATGCATGAGATGTATGCGATGCATGGAATATATAGGTCGGCCCATTATCATTTTAAAGTATTCAACCACCTCATTGCGCGGTGCAAACTTGTCCCAGTTGAAAAGGCCCAATAGGTTTACACTTTTGCGATGACATGGCTAAATGACTTCAAATGATAAGAGGCCCAAATGCAAAATGGCCCATTGGAATTTTAGAAGCTTTTGGCCCAATTGCCATAAAGCACGGACTCGTCCCAGTTTAAATGGCCCAACAAGCCCGTACCTCATGACAACAAGTCCAACTGAATCCAAATGACAACGGTCCTAAATGCAAATATAAAGGAATAATTTCTACTAGTTCTACGACTAAGGTTCACATGTGGGTTTTCGGGAGTGCAGACAAAGGCTATCGCTGACGAAGGATTGCCCACAACTAGGACTCCCCACTCAAGGGTTCGAGCGACCAAGTGAGCGCACCTTTTTTATACCTTAAGGTACGTGCCAACGAGTTATGGTGTGTGACTGACTGTCAAATGGATTTCCCGTTGTAGATTCCCCAGAGGGAGGGTGGAGCGAGGCTCTCTTAAGTACCCAAACCCCTTAGGCTCTTATCGCTTGGTGTCAGGAATAAACAACGAGTCCTTCAGATTAGTCCATCACAACGAGCTACAGATAATGATTATCTAGGTGCTTTCACAGCTTTTCCCCGAAGGGTAGTGAATGAAGGAAAACACCAAATCATCACCTAGCTTTAACAGTGCCTTTGGTTGAAACCCCCTCAACCCACTATAGAAATGGTCAACTAAAGCACAAATCATACACATCACAAGACATGATTTCGAGGCCAATTCTCTAGATCCCCAGTGGAGTCGCCAGACTGTAGGACACAGAACTTGACGACGTTGTTCTAGGCTCGCGGCCTAGTTGGGAGTGCGGAATAACATGGAGTCACCACCCGATGTGAACCGAGACAAATATTTAAGGCCGCACTCACCCCTCGCAATAGAAGACCTCAAACCGTTGGATTCGGAATGGTCCCTTACTTATGTCACTTGTGATGATATGATTTGTGCAATAAACTAACCGAATCTATTCAACATTCATGCTCAAGGGTAATCTACGCCTAAGTCCGCATGCATAATAATAACAATGAGAACCTATATCTAAGTTCGCATACTTCAAAGTAAGTTGTCATAACGGTAAACACGCAATAACATACAATCATCACACAAGCATGCTCAATTATCTAATGCGAAAAATAAATAAGAATCTAAGCATAAATATAAAGTAAATCCCTAATGTAAAAACAACATAATCATGCATAAAGAAATAACTTTCTATCAACTAAATCATGCTTAAGACAAATAACATGCTAACAACCTAATCATGCTTTAATGACAAATAAATAACCTACGAACTACAACATGCTCAAACACAAGTTTGGATGAGACGAAATACGTGTCTCTTAAGTGGTACGTGGCGTTGTATCCCGAGTACAAACCTCACTACCGTCCATTCGGATTCGGCTACGGAATTTACGTCCGGGTTTCCATCCTATATACCACAAAAGGGAACACATATTCCGCTCATCCAACAATCACATCATGCCTCAAACGACTCTCATGCGATAAGATTTCTAAAATAAATAAAAGATAATAAATAAAAGGGTGCCCTCAGGTCTAACCTCTTTTGTCGTCTCAAGAAAGGGCGTTACACGTCCGTTGGAAGGGTGAATGATCTGCAACTCTTTTAGTTCACCAACTCAATGTCTTTCCTCGCTGTTTTGCTGTTCGGGCTGCTGTTTTTACTCCGTTTTGCTGTTGTTTTGCTGCTGCGTTTCAGGTCACTGTTTTGGTTGTTTTGGGGACTGTTTTGGGCGAATTTGAGGGCCAATGGGTGCGGTTTTTTAAGGACTTTAATAGGGGACTTTATGCAGTTTTTTAATTGTTTTCTGGACTGTTTGGAGGGCTAAATTAGCGGAAAAAAACTGGCAGTAAAAGACTGTGATGTGCGGCAGTTTTAGGGGCAGTGAAGAGCGTTTTGTGTGACTGTTTTGATGTGCAGTGGGGGGCTGTGTTTGAGGCTGTTTTGCGTGGATTAAGGACTGTGTTTGAGGTTTGTTTTGGCGTGAATTAGGGCTGTGAAAGGTGGCTCAAGTGTCGGCAAAGGGGGCTGTGTTTTGGTGATGGGCGTGAAGGGTGTATGGTGCTGTTGAAGGCAATTGGTGGGCTGGTCTACGTGAAGTGTTTGAGGGGCTTATGTGTGGGGACGTGGCTGTTGAAGGGGGGTTAGTGCGTGAGCGTGCGTGCTGAGTGAGGGACGAGAGCGTGCTGGGCGTTTTCTTTGTTTGATATTTTGGTAAATGGCTGCTAGGGCTTAGGCATTTATGCGCTGAAGTTGAGTGGGGCCAGGGCTTGTGTGTTGAGTGTTTTCGGCTAATGGTCAAGGGGCGTGACTAAGGCTGGTGGCTGTTAAGGGCTTGAAGACAGAGGGTTAATTGCTATGGATGATTAGCGTGAGTGGAGTCTAATGGGTAATCAGTGCGTGTGCCATTGGTGCGTGGAGTGTGAGTGGCTGGGAGTCTAAATTTGTTTGCTGAGGGTTCATTTTTAGTGAAGTTGGGGTTGTGGCGTGCAGGGGTTCGGTGAAGGCAAGGGGCGTGTTGAAACTAGGCTTATGCGTGAGGGTTTATGGCCAAGTTAAAGGGGATAGGCGTGAAGAAGGGCTGTGCGTGAATTTTAGGGTGGCAGGTGGCGCAACGTGAAGGCTGATTTGTGGCAATATGGAGGAATTGTTTGTTGGTATTTTGCGGCAATGGGTGAAGGGTTTTTTTGGTGGATGCTTCTTCACGACAATGGGAGGTCTTTTGGGCGTGAGTTGCTAGGGAGTTTTTGGTGTGTTTGTTATGAGATTCAGCCAGGGTTTAATGTGTGGGTTAAGGGTTCTTTTTATAGGCCAAGGGAGCGGGTTCACCTTATTGGAGAATGAATAGAATTTGTGTATTAATTGGGAGATATTTTTAATTATTATGTGATAGGGAAAATCTTTAATTAGGGGAAGTGATTTGATTTATTCTTTTTAGTTAAGGATATGATTTATTTAAATTGGCAGGTGATTTAATTAAATTAGGAATTTACTTTAATTTGTGTTTTATTTAATTTGGGAAAGGAATTTAATTTGTGACATTTGTTTTAATTTAATTTAATTGGATTTATTTAGTTTAGGAATGTGATTTAATTTAATTTAATTTAAGTTTAATTTAATTGGTTTTAATTTAATTTGTGACATGCATTTTAAATGTTTTAATTATTTTGGATTGAGCTTGGTGTGTTTAAAAACGGAGGTCTAACAAGCGAACCCACAGTTACTTTAGCGAATTAATTCCAACAAAAATGTCAATTCTTGACTCTTCCCTTCCGACGTCCGTTTCCCGCGGCTTTCATAACTAAAGAGGTAGTGTCTCCATACGAGACTCATCATCGGGCTAATATGAAAAAATGCAGTGCCTACAATCGCCCCCACTTTGATGGGACTTGTGCAGTGTGTGACAATGATAATCCTATCAAAGTACGTGCAATGCATTTTCACTTACCTGGCGGCGAGCCACCACTTGACTTGCCTGTTGCTTCGAACTGAATGTTTGGTGGTGAGGTGCCGCGACCTCGAGGTTCATCCCTGCAAGATGTTGCGATCTCTAGGAATCACTATCGAACTGAACTGATATGATGGCGAGGCGCTTCGACCCCTGGGCTTTGTTCCCGAACCATCTGTGGGCTTTGTTACCGAGTTGTGTAGAGAATGGGCTTTGTTCCCTGGGCTTTGTTCCCGAACTGAATGTGATGGCGAGGTGCCTCGACCTCTAGGCTTTGTTCCCGAACCACATGTGGGTTTTGTTCCCGAACTGTGTAGAGAGTGGGCTTTGTTCCCTAGTCTTTGTTCCCGTTGTGTTGGATGTGATGGCGAGGTGCCTCGACCTCTGGGCTTTGTTCCCGAACCACCTGTGGGATTTGTTCCCGAACTGGGTAGAGAGTGGGTTTTGTTCCCTGGGCTTTGTTCCCATTGTGTTGAATGTGATGGCGAGGTGCCTCGACCTCTGGGCTTTGTTCCCAAACCATATGTGGGCTTTAATCCATGGGCTTTGTTCCCGAGCTGAATGTGATGGTGAGGTGCCTCGACCTCTGGGCTTTGTTCCCGAACCACATGTGTGAACTGTGATGATGATGCAGTGGGCCCTCGACCCTGGGACGCATTCCGGAACTACAACCGATAACGGGGGCACCTCAACTCTGGGCACCTCGACCCAACACCGTTGACAATAGGGACCTTGCCCTCAAACTGATGATATAGTGGGCACCTCGACCCTGGGCACCTCGACCCGGAACTGCAACCGACAATGGGGGCACCTCAACCCTGGGCACCTCGACCCAACACCGCTGACAATAAGGACCTCGCCCTCGAACTGATGATGTAGTGGGCACCTCGACCCGGAACTACAACCGATAACAGGGCACCTCGACCCAACACCGCTGACAATAGGGACCTCGCCCACGAACTGATGATGTAGTGGGCACCTCGACCTTGGCACCTCGACCCAACACCGCTGACAATAGGGACCTCGCCCTCGAACTGATGATGTAGTGGGCACCTCGACCCTGGGCACCTCGACCCGGAACTACAACCGACAACGGGGGCACCTCGACCCTGGGCACCTCGACCCAACACCGCTGACAATAGGGACCTCGCCCACGAACTGATGATGTAGTGGGCACCTCGACCTTGGGCACCTCGACCCTGGGCACCTCGACCCAACACCGCTGACAATAGGGACCTCGCCCTCGAACTGATGATGTAGTGGGCACCTCGACCCTGGGCACCTCGACCCGGAACTACAACCGGCAACGGGGGCACCTCGACCCTCGGCACCTCGACCCAACACCGCTGACAATAGGGACCTCGCCCTCGAACTGATGATGTAGTGGGCACCTCGACCCTGGGCACCTCGACCTTGGGCACCTCGACCCGGAACTACAACCGACAACGGGGGCACCTCGACCCAACACCGATGACAATAGGGACCTCGCCCTCAACTGATACTGATGTGGGCCTCGCCCTCAACTGATACTGATGTGGGCCTCACCCCAAACTGATATTGATGTGGGCCTCGCCCCCAGACTTATACTGATGTGGGCCTCGCCCCAAACTGATACTGGTGTGGACCTCGCCCTCAGATTGATGCTAATGCGGACCTCGTCCCAGGCTGATACTAATGCGGGCCTCGCCCCCAAACTCATACTGATGTCGGCCTCACCCCAGATTGATACTGATGTGGGCCTCGCCCCAGACTGATACTGATGTGGGTCTCGCCCCAGACTGATACTGATGTGGCCTCGCCCCAAACTGATATGGGCATCGCCCCAAACTGATACTAATGTGGGCCTCGCCCCCAGATTGATGCTGATGTGGGCCTCGCCCCCAGACTGAAACTGATGTGGGCATCGCCCCCAGACTGATACTGATATGGGCATCGCCCCAAACTGATACTAATGTGGGCCTCGCCCCAAACTGATGTGGGCCTCGCCCCAAAGCTGATACTGATGTGGGCTCGCCCTTGAACTGATACTGACGTGGGTTTCGCCCCCAAGCTGATACTGATGTTGATATGGGCCTCGCCCCAGACTGATACTGATATGGGCATCGCCCCTAGACTGAAACTGATGTGGGCCTCGCCCCCAGACTGAAACTGATGTGGGCCTTGCCCCAAACTGATATGGGCCTCGCCCCAAACTGATACTAATGTAGGTCTCGCCCCAAACTGATGTGGGCCTCGCCCCAAAGCTGATACTGATGTGGGTCTCGCCCCAGACTGATACTGATGTGGGCCTCGCCCCCAGACTGATACTGATGTGGGCCTCACCCCAGACTGATACTGATGTGGGCCTCGCCCCCAGACTGAAACTGATGTGGGCATCGCCCCCAGACTGAAACTTATGTGGGCCTCGCCCCAAATTGATATGGGCCTCGCCCCAAACTGATACTAATGTGGGCCTCGCCCCGAAGCTGATACTAATATGGGCCTTGCCCCAGACTGATACTGATGTAGGCCTCGACCCTGGGATTCATTCCCGAAACTGATGATGCTATGTTGCTGTTTCTGGTTGGCTTGCATTTGCCGCTTTCTCTTTTCTCTTCTTTGAAACCTGTGAATACAAAACAAACACAAAAAAGAATGCAAAATATGTTACGTGTATGCATGCATGCATGAATGCGTTTCCTATTCCGATGGGTTAGGTCTTCTTTGTGCCCTTCGGCGCCCTTTGTCTACAAATGTCTTCGGTTACCCCCTGGTCTGCTTACAGTTTCTTCCTTTAAGTTCTCTTCTGGTGATTGCTCAGTTTCATTTGGTCTCATTGCTCAAGTTCCCATTACGTCCCACAGCTTTTCCTTATAGAAAGGTAGTGAATGAAGGAAGACACCAAACCATTACCTAGCCTTAAAAGTGCATTTGATTAAACCTCTTTCAACCTACGGTAGACACAGTTAACTAAAGCACAAATTACAATCACTACTGGGCGACACATGTTGTTCCGGGCTCGTGGCCCGGTTGGGAGTACGGAGTAGCCCGCGGGGGACTAAACCGGAGAATAATGGAGTCGCCACCCGATGTGAACCGGGATAAAGATTTAAGGCCGCACTCACCCCTCGCAATGGAAGACCTCAAACCGTTGGGTTCAGAATGGTCCCTTACTTATGCCACTTGTAATAAAATGATTTGTGCAATAATTTAATCGAATCTAGCAACATACATTCCCAAGGGTATTCTATTTCACATGCATAAATCAAAAGTTCATCCAAGTTCACATGTAACACATCTTCATATTTGTATACAACTTATTTGCGTACAATCTATGTCCCAATTTGCAAAAAACCCATTTGCATATAATCTATGTCCTAATTTGCATACAACCTATTTGCATATAATCTATGTCCGAATTTGCATGCATAAAGATAAATTGACATACGGAAAGCATATAATTTCACATTGGTAGACACAGAAGCGCAAACAAATGACATCCAAATAAGCATGCATATTAAGGAAAGACAATTAGGCGCAAAATGAAAATAAACAACTGAAGAGGCAATTATGAATACAGAATAAACGTGCAATGACGTGATACGGAATATGATATCTAAGATTGACACACACGTGGGCATTTTTCAAGTGGTACGTGGAATTGTATAACAAGTACAGACCGCACTACCGTCCATTCGGAATCGGCTACGGAATTTATGTCTGGGTTTCCATCCTATATACCGCGAGAAATAATACCCAAATGCTATCATAACCTGGATATACGAGTGACAATAGATCAAGCTAAGACAAAGGTAGATGATGCAATCAATGGATGGAAGACGCGGCAAATATCGTGGTAAAGGTAGCCTTTTAGGCTTTTCTTCCCCAAACGGAGAACCTTTTAGTCCAATATAATAAGCACATGCTCCTTTCATTACAATGCGTACAAAAATGAAGATAACTATATGGAACTTCGTATACCCGATTGAACACATCTTACATCTTCACGCCTAAACCCTTACAAACTGCCTTATTGCCGCATCTTTAACCTACTGCACTGCCCCTAAATCACGCCCAAACCAACCTTAAAACAGCCCCAAACACTGCCCCAAAGTGCCGCAAAACAGCCCCACACACAGCCCCTCAATTCACACCCAAACCAAGCCTCAAACACTCACTGCACTGCACCAAACTGCCGCACATTACAGCCTCTGACCTGATCAGTTTTGCCGCACCTTTAGCCCTCCAAACAGTCCAGAAAACACCTAAAAATTGCACCAAAAAACTGCACAAAACCCCCCATAAAAAACCACCAAAAATCGCAGCCAATTAGCCCTCCAAAATAGCCCAACAACAGTCCCCGAAACGACCAAAAACAGTGACCTGAAAAATAGCAGCAAAACAGCAGTGAAACGGAGCAAAAAAACAGTAGCCCGAACAGCAAAAACAACGAGGAAAGACGTTGAGTTGGTGAACCAAAAGAGTTGCGGATCATTCACCCTTCCGACGGCCGTGTAACGTGCTTTCGAGAGACGACAAAAGAGGTTAGACCCGAGGGCACCGTTTTACTTATTATCTTTGTTTATTTTATTTATTTTAGAAATATTATCGCATGAGAGTCGTTTGAGGCATGAGTGATTCTTGGATGAGCGGAATATGTGTTCCCTTTTGTGGTATATATAGGATGGAAACCCGGACGTAAATTCTGTAGCCGAATCCGAATGGACGGTTAGTGTCGCGGTTTGTACTCGGGATACAACGCCACGTATCATTTAAGAGACACATATTTCGTCTCATCCAAACTTGTGTTTGAGCATGATGTAGTTCGTAGATTATTTAGTATTATTTTAAAGCATGATGTAGTCTAGTTTATTGTTTATTTTCAAGCATGATTATTGTAGGCATTGCATTTTTGCATATCAGCCCAATGATGAGCCTCGAATGGAGGCACTACTTTTTAGTTGCGGGAAAGCGGTCGTCGGAAGGGAAAAGTCAAAATTGACATTTTGTGGATTTTATTCGCTCGTTTTGCTTCGGTTCGTCGTCGCCTTTTCCTTTTCAAAATCATCCTTCGCTCGGAACCATTTCCTCGCTCTTTCTCACACGTATTCTCTCTCTCTAACTTTCCATGCTTGTGACCCTTCAACTTCCATGCAAATTAAAATTCACCAACCAATTAAATTAATTTGAATTAAATTAAATCATTAAAAATTACCAACAAATTAAATAATAAACTTTAACATAAATAACGGATAACTAAACACAAAATAAAATACACCATTCGCACATTCCATACACACACATAAATAACAACTTAATTAAACCAGATTAATTTCCCCCATTGTCCCATATTATTCGGCCATCACCATGCATCCCACTCTCCATTTCCTTTTTATTTTATTTTCAAAACAATAATATGCCCCACGTGCAATATCAAGACAAACCCATTCCAACCCATGCACCTTCCTTTAACTCCAAAACACTAACCAACAAAAGCCCCCATGTGAAGCCCCATCACCACCCATACACTGCCACACATCTCTTCAAATAAACAAAGAACCCATTCAATCAACCATTATCCCTTCACACCCCATACACTGCTCACGCCCATACACTGCTCCCTGCCTCAACCACTAACCGCCCATGCCTCTGGCAGATGATCAACCTTCATGACACCCCCTCTCTCTGCCAAGATCCCTCCAGCCTGCTTGCTCCTTCAATTGACGCCATTCAAGCACAACTGCACTCAAAGAACCCTCATTGCCGAGACACAACCAAGGCACCATGAATGAACCTTATGGGCAGCTCACTTGAACAATCATCAAACCAGAACTGATCTTCAACAAGACAAGACCACACCATCATCATCAAACTGACGTGAAACAGCCCCTTACTCCTCTTCATGCTTCAGTCTTCATTCATCAGCTCCCACGCCCCTTCACCACTAACTCATTAGAACAAAATCATCACAGCCCCTCTACGGCAGCTCACTTCACACACCATCATCTTCACGCCTCTCACAGCGCATCCATATCACAAAATAGCCACTGCACCACTGCCGAGCACATTGCACAAAGGAATGTAGACCTGCACTCAAGAATAACCCTCCAAGAACACACAACAACTCCTTCACTTCCCAGCCTCAGCGCTCACGCCATCACAGCAGCCTTCCATCACCATGCATCGTGAACCATCATAGGACCTCCATCGTCAATCACCATCCATGAACACCATCATCCCTCACTGCCATCCACGTGAATAACCCTAGACTTCACTGCACTTCAACTCTCGGCAATGGCAGTCTTATCCTCACCCTCATCAGCCCTCCAACAACGTAACTAGCAGCCCGCTCCTTTCATGCATGCCACTGCAACCAAATGAAGCACACAGCCCCTCACTGACCAAAAACACGCACTGCAAAGCCTTATTCTGGCCATGAAACGCACACAGCACAACACCTCACTCACGCCACATATTCCTCCTCCACGACCATAACACTCACAGCCCTTGAAAACCTGAACACAACGCAGCTCGCCCACAGCCTTGTTCACGCTCATCTCACTGCCTCACTGCCCATTTCAGGCCACTGCCCCTCAGTTCAACACATCCACGCAAAAGCCATTCATTTTAGTCCTTAAATTGCACCTTCACGCACGCACAGAGGGGGTCGAATAATGACCATCTTCACCACTATCACTTCACTATCACACGTGACACACAACCCTCAATTCACAACCCTTTACCGAGCCCTAACTAGCCCAAAACCGTGACCAAACTAACCCAAGAATAATCAAGAGAGAGAGATGAGAATTTGAGTTAAAATACAGAGAGAAAACAACGAGTGAAAATAGAGGAAAACACACAGAAAATCATGAGTGAAAATAACGAGTGAACCTGAGAAAACGACGGAAACAGCGAACAGTGAAAACAGCAAAAATGGCAGAAACAGCGGATCCGTTGAAAACGGACGAAAATAATGAAAACGGTGAACCCGAACAAAACAGCGGAAACAACGGATCAATGAGAACAGTGGGATGATAACCCTTCCGGCACCGTGGAACGCACTCCCGGATAGCGACTAAAAGGTAAGACCTGAGGGCACCTATTTTATTTATCGTCATTTATTTCTTAGTTAATTTGCCATTTTTATTCGCATGAATTAATGAATTAGAAAGCATGTAATTTGTTTTATTTGTATGGATTATCGAATTAAGAGGCATGTAATTTATTTTGTTCGCATGAAATAATGACTTAGTATGTGATGTGATTTCGGATGAATTGAATATGTGTTCTTGCTTGCGGTATATCGGATGGAAACCCGGACGTAAATTCCGTAGCCGATCCGAATGGACGGTAGTGCGGTCTGCACCGGGATACAATGCCACGTACCACTTAAGATATACATATCTCGTCTCATCCGAATTTGTATTTGAGCATGTTATAGCCTTTAGGTTATTCGTTTATTATTTAAAGCATGATTTAGTTTAGTTTAGTATTATTTGTTAAAGCATATTTAGGTTGTCCTTTATGCACGTTATTAGTTTATGATGCGTTTGGGTAATGATTTATACATGTTAATGTAATGATTCAATGTGCTCGTTGTGTTATATTGCGTGGAATTATTTGGATGAAAGCATGTTAGATCTAAGTACCCTTGAGCATGCATGCTAAGTAGACTTGGTTAATATTACACAAATCACAAACATTACAAGTGACATAAAGTAAGAGACCATTCCGAACCCAACGGTTTGAGGTCTTTCTTGCGAGGAGTGAGTGCGGCCTTAAATCTTTATCCCGGTTCACACCGGGTGGCGACTCCATGTTATTTCATACTTCTCAGCTAGGCCGCGAGCCTAGGACAGCGTCGCCCAGTCCTGTTGTCTACAGTCTGGCGACTCCACTGGGGATAAGAGAATTGGCCTCGAAATAGTCTTGTAATGTTTGGATTTGTGTTTTAATTAACCATGTTTACTGTAAGTTTAGGGAATTTAATCAAAGGCATTGTTAGGGCTAGGTGATGTTTGGTGTCTTCCTTCACTCACTACCTTTTTACAAGGAAAAGCCGTGAAGGCACCTAGATAATCATTTTCCTAGGGGATGGTTGGTGTCTTCCTTCACTCACTACCTTTTTATAAGGAAAAGCTGCGAAGGCATCTAAATAATCATCTCATGTGATAGACTAATTTGGAGGACTCGTTGTTTATTCCTGTCACCAAGCGATAAGAGCCTAAGGGGCTTGGGTATCCACGGTGAGCTTTGCTCCGCCCTCCCTCTGGGGAATCTACAACGGGAAGTCCATTTGACAGTTAGTCACATACCTTAACTTGTTGACATATAAGGTGCACTCACTTGGTCGTTTGAACCCTTGAGTGGGGAGTCCTAGTTGTGGGTAATCCTTTGTCAATAAGGGCCTTTGTTTACATTCCTAGAACTTACACATGAACCTTAGTTTTGTGACCAGTAAAAATTACTTATTTATGCTTGTGTTTTGGACCATTATCATTTGGATTCAGTTGGACTTTTTGTCAATAAATGTGAACTTGTTGGGCCATTTAAACAGGGACAAGTTCATGTCCTTTGACAATTAGGCCAAAAGCTTCTAAAATGGTAATGGGCTATTTTATGTTTAGGCCTCTTATTATTTGAAGTTATTTAGTTATATTATCGCAAAGTGTAAACATGTTGGGCCTTTTCAACTGGGACAAGTTTGCACTACGCAATAGTGTGACTAAATACTTTGAAATGATAACGGGCCGATTATTGTAAATTCTTTTACGAGCTTATTTATTTCGTGCATTGATACTCATCTCACGCACATCATGCATACATGCATCATGCTAACCCTTGTGTTTAAAAAGCCATCATAGATACCTGTTGGGTTAGAAAAGAAGGCAGACTCATCAAAAGACCAAGTGATAAACATGAGTGCATCCAATAATGAGGTATCTCGTATGGATCAATTCGAAAACAGTCTCGCCAAGATCACTGAACAGTTGCAAGCCTTGTCTACTGCTGTGTGGCTGGTATAGCCGGGTCCCGTACGGGGAAGTTCAGAAAATGCAAGGCAGGAAGTACCTCCGAACAGATTAGGGGATGATGTCCCCATCTTTGATGATGACATGGCAGAATATGCGGCAGGCCGAATATCAGAGTCTCAGACAGAGTTGCAAAAGCTCCGAGAACAGGTTGAATCAGTTACCCGCAAGATGAGGGGTAAGAATGAAGATTTACTGAATTACGAGTCGATGACTTTTGAAGAACAATTGCCGGCTAACTTCAAAATGCCCGATCTGGCTAAATTCAATGGAAACGGGGATCCGAGGGTACATCTCCGTCAGTATGTATCCATTATGAGTTCAGTCGGTCTATCGCAACGCCAGGCCCAGAAAATGTTCGGGATGTCACTTGAGGGGGCTCCCGTGGTATGGTACCACAGTTTGGAGAAGAAAGTGAAGGAAGATTGGAGGGAGTTGGCCGATGCCTTTCTGAAACAGTATGTCACTGATCTAGAGATCGATCTGTCACTCCGTGATCTGGAGAATGTTAAGCAAAAACTGGAGGAGAACTTTAAAGAGTATGTAGACCGATGGAGGAGTCAATTATTGAAGATGCAGACTAGGCCCTCGGAGAAGGACCAGATTAAAATGATTATCAAGGGCACCAAACCCTCCATTTACAGCAAGTTGAGGAGGATGACCTCCATGATTACGGACTTTCGGCAGTTAAGGGAAACTGTCATGGACATTGAAGAAGAAGAGGCGGAAACAGAAAGTTTTATGGCCTAAGTAGGAGACCTATTGGAGGGACATCAGGTATCAAACCTGTTTCTGCGGAAGTTGCTGCCATTCGAAACCGGAGATTTTCCAACCTGGGGAGGCCTCTGTCAAAGGTGCTAGAAAAATTGAAAAGGCAAGGACTCTTAAAATCCTTGGAAGCTAAACCATTACCCAATCCCCTACCACCACATTATAACCTAAGCCTTTACTGTCACTTTCACCAACAAAAAGGCCATGACACCGACAATTGTACCCGACTCCGCCATGAAATCCAAGATCTAATAGACTCCAAGAAAATACCCGACCCAGAAACAGAACAGCCTGACACACACAGAAACCCCTTACCTAATTACCGCGCTGTACCACCACCAACCTACATGGTCAACTCTGGCCTCCCAGAAGACTATGTCTTACAATCCTTTCACCCCCAAGCCTTTTGCCTTGGAATTTGGGACAGCAATAGTGAGGATGAACCAGAGCAGAAAAAAAACTTTTGGCTTGATTTCTCCAGCAGTGATGAAGAAGATGTAAGGGGAATGACCCGCAGCGGCCGCTTTTACGATGATGTGGCAGACAAGGGAAAGGAAACTTTGACCGATGGTAGGGAAGTAGGGGAAAATACAGACAAGGTTGAGGGAGATACGGTGATGAAGCAGTTGAAAAGACCCGGGCTCAAGTTAGCATCTGGGATTTATTGTGTACGTCTCAAGAGCACAGACAGGCCTTGGTTGAGGCCCTTAATAAAATTGTGGTGCCTGAAGATGCCAACCCTGCGATGCTTGTCGGGTCAGTCCGAGGAGAAACTTTGCATAAGATTACTTTTTCAGAAGATGAACTCCCGGCTGAGGGGAGAAACCACAACAGACCCTTGTTTATCAGGGCTGAGGTGAAGGGGAAGAAGACCTCATGTGTAATGGTGGATGATGGCTCGGCTATCAACGTGTGCCCACTAAAGATTCTGGCAAGACTAGGCATGAATGCAACAGACTTAGAACCCTCCAACATGACTATCAAAGCTTATGATGACAGCAAGCGCGGAGTTGAGGGTACCTTTGTGGCCATGGTTAAAGTGGGCCCGGTGGAGGATGAAGTGGAGTTTACTGTTCTGGACATCCCCGCCACCTTTGCTTTACTATTGGGGAGGCCGTGGTTTCACAAGCTCGGGGGTGTGCCCTCTACCCTTCATCAGATGATCAAGCTACCATATGGAGGGGAAATCGTCACTATTCGAGCTGAGATAGATAATGCTGTGGCTGCTCTGGAGATAAGACCTTTCACGAGGTTCCAAGTGTCAGCAACCTTTGATGAATGGGTGGATCCTAGGGTGGCTAAAATTATGGAGAAAATGAAGTATGAACCAGGAAAAGGATCAAAACTACCGGATTTCAGAGGCCAGACAACCAGAAGAGGTTTGGGGTACAAGTCTGATGATGAGAAGCCAAATGTCAAGAAGAAGGGCATGAGACTGATGGAGTACTTTGTAAAAGCTTCGGGGTATCAAGGGGAGCCTGAACCAATAGAAATCAATGGAGTTGTGGTACCCGGATTCGAAATCTTCCAGGACCTGTTGGGAGAAAAGCCGTTAGTTGGAGGGATAAAAAAGGATGACGGAGAAATGGGAGGAAGAGCTTATGAACCTGGAGACCTTAACCCTCAACGAGAAGAAGGAACCGGAGAAAGATATTGTTGTAGAGGAGGAAATATCCATTGATGAGGATATTTACCTCCCAGACTTATTTGAGTGTACTCATCCTATTGTTAGCAATAAAGACAATATTCCCGCTTACTTGGTTGAGTCTCCTACTTTTACATTGCATGATCTAAGCATATTTGATATCAACTCCACCAAGACGAACATCTTTAACCTTGGGGCACCTGAAGATCCTAAGGAAATCCTGATTGCAAGTGAGGTTACTTCTGAGGAAAGGGAGAAGATAGAAGAAATATTGGTCAAGTATGCTAAAGTTTTTGCTTGGTCCTATGAAGACATGCCTGGGGTAGACAGAAGCATTGCTCAACATTCTATTCCGACTTATCCGAATATGAGGCCAGTGAAACAGAAACTTCGACGAATGAGACCAGAATGGGCTGAGAAAGTTAGAGAAGAAGTTAAGAAACAGATAGACGTGGGGTTCCTGGAAGTGGTAAAGTATCCTGAATGGTTGGCAAACATAGTGCCTGTACCAAAGAAAGACGGGAAGGTCAGAATGTGTGTGGATTACAGAGACCTCAATAAAGCTTGTCCGAAAGACGACTTTCCTCTACCGCATATAGATGTATTGGTTGATAGTGCAGCTTTGTCAGCTATGTACTCATTTGCAGATGGGTTTTCAGGATACAATCAAGTTCTCATGGCAGAAGAAGACAAACACAAAACCGCTTTTGTCACTGAGTGGGGTACTTATTGTTACAGAGTAATGCCATTCGGGCTCAAGAATGCAGGAGCTACTTATCAGCGGATGGCCACTACCTTATTCCACGACTTGATGCACAAGGAAATTGAAGTGTATGTGGATGACATGATGGTGAAATCCGAGACAAGAGACGGACATATTGAGGCACTTGAGAAGTTCCTCCAGAGGGTTGACAAGTACAATTTGAGATTGAACCCCAAGAAATGTGTATTTGGGGTAACGTCAGGGAGGTTGCTGGGACATACGGTTGGGATGAGAGGAATAGAAGTTGACTCTGAGAAGATCAAAGCAATCACTGAGATGCCGGCACCAAAGACGGAAAAGGAGGTCAGAGCATTCCTTGGGAAGATTCAGTACATCAGTCGGTTCATAGCCAAGTTGACATCAGTATGTGAACCTATCTTCAAATTACTGAGGAAGGATCAGCCGATAAAGTGGAATGAGCAGTGTCAAGCAGCCTTTGACAGAATTAGAGAATACTTGGTAAAGCCTCCTGTATTGAAACCTCCGAGACCGGGCAGACCTTTGATATTGTATTTGGCCATAGAATCAGAAGCACTGGGGGCAATGATGGTACAGGCAGATGAGACAGGGGTGGAACATGCAGTTTACTATCTGAGTAAGAAGTTGCTCTCGTACGAGGCTCGTTATCAAGAGGTAGAGAAGATCTGTTTGGCAGTAGTATGGGCCTCCAGAAAGTTGCGGCATTACTTCCAGTCCTACAAGATCCAAGTAGTGGCGAAAGAGAACCCTTTGAAATATCTGCATTCTGTGCCTTCACTAGTGGGAAAGTTGGGCAGATGGTTAGTATTGTTGACAGAGTTCGATGTTGAGTACCTCACTTCCAAAGTAATCAAAGGGCGAGCAGTAGCCGAATTCCTAGCACTACAGCCTATTGAGGGGGATCAGTATAAGTTTGAATTCCCAGATGAAGAGATCAGAGCCATAACAGTTCAGGGATGGAAAATGTACTTCGACGGAGCAGTTAATCACAAAGGAGCCGGGATCGGGATTGTGATAGTAACCCCGAGGGAGAAACTTTGCCCATGGCCAAGAGGTTGACATTCAGAGTAACGAACAACATGGCCGAGTATGAAGCATGTGCTTTTGGGTTGACTGCGCTGATAGCCTTGAAAGCCAAAGATGTAGAGGTCTACGGGGATTCGATGCTGGTGATCCGACAGATGCAAGGAGAATGGGAATTAAAAGAGGAACGGCTAAAGCCCTATCTTTTCCATCTCAGAGAAATAGCACAGGCTATCCCCAACTGTAAGTTTCAACACTTGCCACGAGAAGAGAATCAGATGGCAGATGCACTGGCCACACTTGCAGCTACTTGGGAAAATCCAGAGAAGTTAGTGATGAGACCGTTGTTGTTGACTACGGCAAACAGGCCAGTTCATGAGACAGAAAGAGTTCTGGAAGTGGGGATCGACGATGGTAAACCTTGGTACCATGACATTCAGAGGTATCTGGAGCACGGGGAATTCCCAGAAGGGGCAGGCAAAAAAGACAGATTAGCCATTCAGAAACTGGCTTCTCAGTATGTGATCTTGAAAGGGGAACTGTACAAAAGGCAAGCCAACGGCGTTCAGTTGAAGTGTTTGAAAAATGAAGAGGCTCAGAAAGTGATGGAAGAGGTACATGCCGGGGTATGTGGCCCGCACATGAATGGGTTGAGCTTGTCCCGCAAGATAGCGAGACAAGGTTTTTACTGGTCAACCATGGAGACGGATTGCGCGAAGATGGTAAAGCACTGTCATGACTGTCAAGCACACGGTAATTTGAATCACTTGCCGCATACAGAGTTGCATGGGCTGTCAGAGCCGTGGCCTTTCTCAGCATGGGGAATTGATATGATTGGAGAAATCCGACCAAATGCGTCGAATGGGCACCGCTTCATAGTAGTGGCCGTAGACTACTTCTCGAAGTGGGTGGAAGCCGAGTCATTTCGGAACGTCACAGCAAAGCAGATGGCCAAGTTCATAGCACGGAACCTCATTTGTCGGTATGGTATGCCGCACCATGTGGTCACAGATAACGGGGTGCAGTTTCAGGGGGGAGACAAAGCAATGCTACAGAGGTACGGAATAGGCCATCATAAGTCGTCACCTTATAGGCCACAAGCGAATGGAGCAGTTGAGGCAGCTAACAAGACTGTGAAGACAATCCTGGCAAAAATGACAGAAAACTGCAGAGATTGGGCTGAGAAACTACCGTATGCCTTGTGGGGGTACAGAACATCAGTCAGAACAGCAACAGGCGCAACACCTTACTCCTTAGTGTATGGAATGGAAGCAGTGCTACGGGTAGAAGTGGAAATACAATCTATGAGAGTACTAGCAGAGACAGAGTTATCTGAGTCAGAATGGGTCGCACAGAGGTTTGAGCAGTTAGCATTGGTAGATGAGAAGAGGATGAAGTCCTTGCATCATATGCAAATTTATCAGAAGAGGTTGGCTCGAGCATTTAATAAGAAGGTACGTCCTACCAAGATTAAGAAAGGTGACTTGGTGCTGAAGCAGTCAAAGCCATCGACGACAGATCCAAGAGGGAAATTCAGACCAAACTGGGAAGGACCCTATATTGTTCAGAAAGTCATGGGAAATGGAGCAGAGCAGTGAGCTGTCAGACCTCGAGGGGAATGAATTCACAGAACCGATCAATGTTGATAGGTTGAAACTGTACTTCGCTTAAGAAGACTTAGCCACCAGCGGGAAGATCTAACCCGACGGGATAGGAAAATCATGCATGCATGCATACACGTAACGTGCATATCTTGTTTTGTGATTGTGTTTTTGCGATCCAGAAGAACCAGAAACCAGAAAACAGTGGGGGAAACCAGAGACGTGGGGCACCGAGGAGAACAAGGAGGATCAAACCCATCATAAAAAGGGAGTATCTCTTCACTTGCATAGTTACATGCACACATTTTTATTTTGTTGTTTTGTATTCGCAGGCAAAATAAAAAATAAAAATAAAAAATAAATAAAAAAAAAAATTATAAAAAAAAAATAATAAAAAAAAAAAAAAAAAAAAAATTTTGAGTAAGAGAAGTCTTTGGTAGTTAGACATATGTCCGGTGATGACATTGTTTGCTGTAGGGAGAAACCCTAGAAACGATAAGTACGAGATGTGCTCTCGTCCGATATTCTGAATGGATTGATCTTAGTTAGACTCATGGACACTTGATTACGGGATCCTAGCAATAGAAGCCTGAATGGTTAGCTAGGTGACTAGTTGATGGATGATGTATCGGTGAATGACCGTTTGCCTGAATGTCCACACTTGTTTACTAATGCTACGATATATGATATGGTTGGAAATAAAGAAAAAAAAAGGGGTTTTTTTTTTTGAAAAAAATATGTACCACCTATAACCGATAAGCGTGAAGCTACCCATGGGCGAGTATTAGGACCACCATGAGGAGAAATGCTACCTTAAAGGGTAGGTGTGTTAGAAAAATAAAAAAAAAAAAAAAAAAAGAAAAAAAAAAAAAAAGAAAGAAGAAAAGAAGAAAAGAAAAAAAAAAGAAAAGAGAGAAAAAAAAAAAAAAAGATGAAAAACATATCATGTGAGTATGCTAAGTAATCACAGAATGTGATTTAGACATCCAGGTTGGTTAGACCCACTGGTTTGATTCTCTGAAACGAAATCACCAAGTTGGCTTACTTAAGGACTAAGTTGCGAAAGAACCCTAGCACACACACACTAGGAGTCTAGCTCAGATCACCCATTCAGATGATTGGACTTGAGTCTATCAAGTACTTTGAAGGTTCTCTGGTTTTGACATGAAGCATTCGTTGAGGACGAAAATATGTTTGGCTATTGAGATTGTCTCGATGAGAGCAATGTAGTATGTTGAAATAAATCATTTGTATCGTTATCATTCTTGCCGGGTATGGCACTCTGGGGCGAGGCCCATATCACCTGAGGAGCGAGGCTCCACATCATATCAGTTTTGGGGGCGAGGCCCACATCACCTGAGGAGCGAGGCTCCACATCATATCAGTTTTGGGGGCGAGGCCCACATCACCTGAGGAGCGAGGCTCCACATCATATCAGTTTTGGGGGCGAGGCCCACATCACCTGAGGAGCGAGGCTCCACATCATATCAGTTTTGGGGGCGAGGCCCACATCACCTGAGGAGCGAGGCTCCACATCATATCAGTTTTGGGGGCGAGGCCCACATCACCTGAGGAGCGAGGCTCCACATCATATCAGTTTTGGGGGCGAGGCCCACATCACCTGAGGAGCGAGGCTCCACATCATATCAGTTTGGGGGCGAGGCCCACATCATCTGAGGAGCGAGGCTCCACATCATACTAGTTTTGGGGGCGAGGCCCACATCACCTGAGTAGCGAGGCTCCACATCATATCAGTTTTGGGGGCGAGGCCCACATCATCTGAGGAGCGAGGCTCCACATCATATCAGTTTGTGGGCGAGGCCCACATCACCTGCGGAGCGAGGTCCACATCATATCAACTTGGGAGCGAGGCTCCACATTGTATCACTCCACTGCGGCGTTAGCTCAGCTCGAGGCAGCTAGCTAGCCAGGTAAGTATAAATGCACTGCACAGACTTTGATAGGATTGTCACTGTCACACACTACACAAGTCCCATCAAAGTGGGGGCGACTGTAGACATTGCATTTTTGCATGTGAAACCCGATGAGGAGTCTCGTATAGATGCACCACCTTTAGGTCGTAGGAGTCGCGGAAAACGGTTGTCGGAAAGGCAAAGTCAAGAATTGACATGTTTTGTTTAAGTTCGCTCGGAGTTCGCTTGTTGAAAGTTCATTTTTTAAACGTATCTCTTAACCCGAAATCACCCCAAACCATTCTAAAGCCACCTAAGCACCCAAACCCACATCCAAAGCCCATAAAACCAAAATAAATCAAACACCAAGCCCACCCTCCATTAGGCCCACGACCATAACACTAAAATTACCCCTCCTTACACTATTCCAACATGATTACCCATATACCAAACTTACTTTAACCATTCCACCTCACTTTAACAAAATATTAAATAAATAACACTTCACTCATTCAATACCATACCTCACCCATACTTCACTCATTCAAACCCATACCTCACCCATACTTCACTCATTCAAACCCATACCTCACTCATTCACACCCACACCTCACTCATTCAAGCCCATACTCACTCATTCAAACCCATACCTCACTCATTCACACTTACACCTCCACTACACCATTTGCCTATATAAACCATCATTTTCCACCTTGAAACCCCTAACACATACCTAAGGAGATCAAGCACACATCAAGCAAAGACTCAAGCATTTTGAAAGATCAAAACAGCCCTACATCTTCCCTGCACATCACGCCTACACACCCCTCCTCACTACCACTGATTCACGCACATTACAGCCCTCAATCAGCCCTCAACCTCACGTAGTTGGCCTCTAATTTCCTCTATAATTCAAGCACACTACAGCCTCTGTCCAGACCTGAAGATTCACGCCATCACAGCCCCCAAACCAGCCCCATTTTCACGCCAAGATAGCCTCCAAACAGACCTGAAACTCACGAACATACTGCCTGAAATTAGCCCCACGAAATTGCACCCAAATCACCCTTATTCCCCCCTCAAACCAGTGCACAAACTGACCTTATCAACTCTCTGAAGGTCACGCCAAACAGCAGCTCAAGGGGACTCCAAACAGCGAACAAAAGCGCGAAACAGTGAGCAGAACATTGAACCAGCGAACCAGTGAAATTGTAGTGCCTTTGCCCTTCCGACGGCCATATAACGCATCTCCAAGGAACGACATAAAAAGGTTAGACCTGAGGGTTTATATACATAATTATTCACATAAAATAATGATTTAGGAAATGTATTTTCACGTTTTAGTATGAATGTTTAGCTTGGCATGTCGTTTAGGAGAGTAACTCACATGAAATAATGGCTTAGAAAAATGTATTCTAGGTGTTTAATGTGTTTAATTAGTTTAGTATGTTGTATTAAATTATTCACATAAAATAATGATTTAGGAAATGTATTTTCACGTGTTTAGTATGAATGTTTAGCTTGGCATGTCGTTTAGGATTAATTCACATGAAATAATGACTTAGAATGGTTATTTGGGCATGTTATTTAGAACTGGTTCGCGTGAAGTAATGAATTAGTATATGATGCGATTTGGGGTAAATGAAGTATGTGTTCCTTCTTGTGGTATATTGGATGGAAACCCGGACATAAATTCCATAGCCGAATCCGAATGGACGGTATTATGGTTGCACTAGGAATACAATGCCCCGTACCACTTGAAGGATTCACGTATTTCGTTTACCCAACTTGTATTTGAGCATGATTAGGTTGTTAGAATGTAATTTCATTTCAAGCATATTTTAGGTATTTACCTTTTGTATTAGGAATTTAAATTAAGGCATGTTTAGATTACTATGTATGTAGCATGTTTGGTTTGTGATGTCGGATGTTCGCCGTTATGAAAAGTTTACTGTTGAAGCATGCAACCTAGAATTTAGACTACTTTGACCAACATGTATGTTGAGTAGACTTGGTTAATATTGCACAAATCCATTCATTACAAGTGACATAAGTAAGGGACTATTCCGAACCCAACGGTTTGAGGTCTTCCCTTGCGAGGGGTGAGTGCGGCCTTAAATCTCATTTTCCCGGTTCACACCGGGTGGCGACTCCTTTATTCTCCGGTTTAGTCCCCCGCGGGCGCTAGACTGTATTTGCGTCGTCCAGTTTCTGTTGTCTACAATTATGTTATTTTATGCATGGCATTTTGTTTAGTTTATGATTATGTTTAAATAGTTATTTGTTTATTTGGTTTAATGGCTCAATATGCTCATTGTGTGATATTGCGTGTTCGCCGTTTAAAGACTTATTTTCGAGCATGCAAACTTAGATTATGAGTTATTTTGATGAATGCATACTAGACGTAGATTACCTTTGAGCATGAATATTGAATAGATTCGGTTAGTTTATTGCACAAATCATATCATCACAAGTGACATAAGTAAGAGACCATTCTGAACCCAACGGTTTGAGGTCTTCCCTTGCGAGGGGTGAGTGCGGCGTTAAATCTTTGTCCCGGTTCACACCGGGTGGCGACTCCATGTTATTCCGTACTCCCAACTAGGCCGCGAGCCTAGAACATCGTCGTCAAGTTCTGTGTCCTACATAATCGTTTCTCTCCTGCAGCTTGTGGATCAAGATTCAACTTCTTCAGTGCCCAGTACGCCTTGTGTTCAAGCTCAACTGGCAAATGGCATGCTTTCCCAAACACCATTCGATATGGGGACATACTAATGGGTGTCTTGTAAGCTGTCCTATAGGCCCATAATGCATCATCCAATTTTGTAGCCCACTCTCTCCTTGTTGATCCAACGGTTCTCTCCAAGATTCTTTTAATCTCTCTATTTGAAACTTCAACTTGCCCATTTGACTGTGGATGGTAGGCTGTGTCAACCTTATGAGTAACTCCGTATTTGGATAGAAGTGCATCAAAGTATCTGTTGCAGAAATGTGAGCCACCATCACTGATAATTACACGAGGTGTTCCGAAGCAAGTGAAAATATTATTTTTAGGAACTTGATCACCATTTTTGAATCATTTGATGGCAGTGCAATTGCTTCAACCCATTTAAAGACGTAGTCTACTGCAACCAGTATGTACAGGTTTCCGAATGATGGAACAAAAGGTCTCATAAAATCAATACCCTACACATCGAATATCTCCACTTCTAAAATATTTTGTAGCGGTCCTTCATTTCTCCTTGAAATATTTCCCATTCTCTGGCACCTGTCACATTGAAGAGCAAACAGATAAGCATCTTTAAAAAAAGTGGGCCAGAACAAACCTGATTGTAGCACTTTGGCTGCAGTTTATTCCCGCTGAAGTGTCCGCCATATGGTGATGAATGACAATGCTGCATAACACTGTTGACTTCCTCCTACGGAACACAACACCACAGTAATTGATCAGCACAGCGTTTGAACAGGTACGACTCATCCCAGACATAGTGCTTGATTTCTTTGAAGAACTTTTGTTGCTTAGTTGTCCATTCTAACGGCCATTTTCCTGACACTATATAGTTGACATAGTCAGCATACCAAGGGACATTGTGCTGTCATGGAAAACAGTTGTTCATCTGGAAAAGTTTCTTTGATTATCAGTTCTTTGCCAGCTGGTTCTCTATTCTCGAGCCTCGATAAATGATCTAACATTGATTTTATGTCCCTTTCCTGTCTCTGATCTCCACGTCAAATTCTTGCAGTAGAAGTATCCAACGGATCAATCTGGGTTTGGCATCTTTCTTTGTGATTAAGTATTTGATTGCTGAATGATCTGTGTAGACCACCACTTTGGGACCCAGCAGATAAGAGCAAAATTTGTCAAAAGCAAACACAACTGCGAGCAACTCTTTTTCAATGGTTGTGTAATTGAGTTGAGCTTCATTTAGAGTTCTGCTGGAATAATAAATGGTGTGGAAAATCTTTGCTTTGCGTTGTCCCAAAACTGCACCTACAGCAAAATCACTAGCATCACACATCATTTCAAATGGAAGGGTCCAGTCTGGTGCTACTATGATGGGGCAGAGACCAGCTTCTGTTTCAAGATCTCAAAAGCTTCATGGAATTCTTCGGTGAAATTGAAAGGCACATCCTTCTCCAGAAGATTGCATAGAGGTTTAGCAATTTTTGAGAAGTCTTTGATGAATCTCCTGTAAAAATCTGCATGTCCAAGAAAGCTCTGAATCCCTTTGACAGATGTTGGTGGAGGTAATTTTTCAATTATTTCAATATTTCTTTGTCTACCTCGATCTCTTTTTGAGAGATCCGATGTCCAAGAACTATGTCTTCATGTACCATGAAGTGACATTTCTCCCAGTTTAGTACCAGGTTGGTATCTTCGCATCTTTGTAACACATGTTCCAGATTTTGCAATCTGTGGTCGAAAGAGTCTCCAAACACAGAGAAATGATCCATGAAAACTTCCATATTATGATCTAGTATATCTGAGAAGATGGCCATCATGCAACGTTGAAATGTGCAAAGGCATTACATAGTCCAAATGGCATCCTGCGGAAAGCAAAAGTATCATACGGACATGTAAATATGGTTTTCTCCTGATCTTCAGGGGCGATGACAATCTGATTTTAACCTGAATATCCGTCCAGAAAATAATATAACTCATGTCCCTCCAGTGTTTCTAGCATCTGATCAATGAATGGCAGCGGAAAATGATATTTCCTTATTGCTTTGTTCAGCTTGCGATAGTCCATGCATACTCTCCATCCAGTCACTGTTCTTGTTGGAATCAGCTCGTTCTTTTCATTTGTGACTACAGTAATTCCTCCTTTCTTCGGTACACACTGCATATGACTCACCCAACTGCTGTCTGAGATGGGGTAAATGATGCCAGCATCCAACCATTTGATGATTTCTTTCTTCACGACTTCCTTCATGATTGGATTGAGTCTCTGTTGATGCTCCACTGTGGGTTTGTACTCATTGTTCATCAGAATCTTGTGCATACAAAATGATGGACTAATGCCTCGAATGTCTGTTATAGTCCAGCCAATAGTTTTCTTCTGCTCTCGTAACACTCTCAGCAACTTTTCTTCCTACTCCAATATTAGCTAGAATAAATAATCACAGGTAATTCAGAAGAGTTTCCTAAGAAAGCATACCTAAGATGGCTTGGAAGTAACTTCAGCTCCAGCTGTGGTGGTTCTTCAATAGAAGGTTTGATTCGGTCATTCTTTGGTAGTTCCAGACTTTCCACTGGTGGTGTTGATTTGAAACGAACGGCTTGTCAAGATAGTTGATACATTCCAGAATTTCAGCATCTAGCTCGCTATTAGTCATGTTAGTGATGCAAGCTTCAAGTTTATCTGTGGGAATTGTATCAGTTTCCTGGATGATACTATCAATAACATCAATTCTGAAACATTCTTCCTCATTTCATCACTCGGGAATTTCATGGCTTTGAAAACATTAAATGTAACTTCTTGGTCCTGTACTTTTATAGTTAGTTCTCCTTTTTGTACATCAATAACAATTCGACATGTACACCAAGAATGGTCTCCCAATGATGGGCATTGCTTCTCCAATCTGCACCTCTCAGAAATACGAGCGTTCTATCAGCACGTTGCAAAGAGACTGAGGTGGGCATTGCTTCTCCAATCTGCAGTTTCTTGTAAATCGTAAAAGGCATCAAATTAACACTTGCACATAAATCACATAAAGCTTTACCGATGTAATGTTCGCCAATGGTGCAAGGGACAATGAAACTGCCAGGATCTTTCAACTTTGGGGGAAGTTTCCTCTGAATGATGGCGATGCATTCTTCTGTCAATGCCACTGTCTCGTAATCTCTTAATCTCCATTTTCATGAGAGAATGTCTTTCATGAATTTGACATAGTTGGGCATTTCTTCCAACGCTTCTGCAAATGGGATGTTGATATGCAGCTTTTTGAAAACCTCCAAGAATCGAGCAAACTGTTTGTCTAGTTTGATTTTCTGAAGACGATGTGGAAAATGTGGAGGTGGAGTGATTCTTTCTTGATCTTTTTCCTTTGCTTTTTTTCCCTCCATCTATGGAACGGCATCTTTTGGAACTTCTTCAATGGATGCCTTGATTCCAACATCTTTGTTGATTTCAGTACCGCTTTTCAAGGTGATGGCTTGATATTACTCCTTCTCTCCTTCTCTCGGTTCCTTGGATTTGGTTCTGTGTTACTGGGAAGATTACCTGGCGGTCTGTAACTCTGAGCATTGGCCAGTTGTCCAATTTGACGCTCCAGTGTTTTCATAGAAGCTGCTTGACTTTGAATGATTGCATCATATTTGGTTTCTTGATTTTGAACCCTAAATGCTAAAACGTCGTATTTTGCTTCTTGCTTTTTCAACTGGGAAATCACTTATGCTATTCCTGGTTCTTTTTCATACTCCTGGTTCTTTTTTGCTGTTGGAATTCAGGTGGTGGATTGTTTATTTGCCCTGAATTATTGCTCCATGCAAAATTGAGATGATTCATCCACCCTGGGTTGTAGGTGTTGGAATATGGATTGTTCCCATGTCTGTTGAAATTGTTGACATAGTTTACTGTCTATTCTTATTGTTTGTAAGATTCTGACTCTAGTGCTCCTCCTAATGGTGAACTTGCGAATCCACCATTAACCTTCATGTTAAGAGTTTCTAGATTTTTGCAAATCATATCCAGCTTGGCATTCAGTGCTGTGTTGGCTCCAATTTCATAAAGTCCTGCGATTCTTTGGATCATGTTTCTTTCTATTGGCCACAAAGAATTGTTGTTGGTCATTTCTTCAATTAAGTCCCAGACTTGATCTTCTCATTTTGCCATTAGTGCTACTCCAGCAGCAGCATCAATTATGGTTCTCATTAATCCAGAAATTCCATTGTAGAAGGTTTGGACTTGTAGCCATTTTACGATCTCATGATGAAGACATTTTCTGAGCAAATCCTTGTACCTTTCCCAAGCTTCACAAAGGGATTCTGAGTCATGTTGTATAAAGGATGTGATGTCATTCCTTAGTTTTGCAGTTCTGGCTGGTGGAAAGTACTTTGCAAGGAATTTGGTGGCTAGAGTGTTCCAAGTTGTGATAAAACCTGCTGGTAGTGAATGTAGCCAAGCTTTAGCTCTGTCTTTCAAGGAATATAGGAAAACATGCAGTCTCATTGCTTCTTCAGCTGCTCGGTTGTAATTGAATGTGCCGCAAACTTCCAGGAAGTTACTGATGTGGGCATTAGGATCTTCAGTTGCATTACCCCCAAAATGAACTGACTGTTGAATCATCTGAATGCATGTTTTGATGTCACACGCATTTGCTGGTAAGGGAGGACGTACAATACAGGAAATAAGGCCGTCAACCACCAAGTGGTTCTGTCTCGAATGGGAATTGGTGGTGCAACCTCCAAAGGTTCAGGTTCCATGTTGATGATTTCTTATTGGCCTTCTCGCCTTTCCCTTCTCAACTGTCTGATAGTTCTTTCAATCTATGGGTCAAGCGGTCGGATTTCAAAGCTTCTGGTTCATCTCATGTAGTGTCGGAGAACCTGAAACATAAGAAAACAAAAACAACAAGTAAAAAAGAAATTAGATACATGTAAAGGTATCTAACCTCAAAACCAATAGTGAAAGATAAATAAGTCCCCGGCAACAGTGCCAAAAACTTGATCGGTGTAATCACACGCGTATAACGCAAGCGCACGTATCGTTCAAGTAGTATAAAAAGTATCGATCCCAACGAGGACTTAATACCTAAGCTATTAATTTATGAAGCCAAATTATTACAAGTATCTAATGGATTGGTTGTTTGATTGGATGGTGATTTTAAACTTAACAAAAATAGATAAAATTGCATGAAAGTAGGTTTAGAAAAATCCAATATTAAGAAACTATCTAAGGTTGTGAATCTTTCCAATATCTTTTAAAAAATGAAGTGGTTATTTCATGTTTGTGTAATATATTGGTTTACTAACCTGGAACACGAAACTATGTAAAAGCCTCTGTCGATGGTCAACTGCACATACCCAGTATAACCCAATAAAATCATATGTCTATATCAATCAAATTACCTAGATTCATTAAGATTAAGTTCCAATTGTGGCTATACCCCGCCTGACAGGTATATGTCTATCCTATAAGGAAATCTATTAAATGGTTATTTATCCTCAGGGAAGATCGTGGACTATTAAGTCTAAGGCTGAAACCTAAAATTCATTTGTCAAGTTTATTTTAAGTTTACCAAATCAATCTTATTAGTGGCCAGTTAACAAGACGCATTAAGCTTAAGACTTAATAAGTATAAAATAACCCCTTATAACTCTGTGATGTTGGAATTCATCACAACCCTAGATAATGTACTTCGTTATGACACATATCTAAGGCTAATAAAAGCTTAATAAAATAAAAGACATAAAGTAAATGCTAAAAATTAAATAAAGTAAATGCTTGAAATTAAAAATGTAAAGGTATAATAAAAGAAAATGTTGGGGTTAGATGATCCACTTTTAATATTTCAAAATTAGAAATCCCCCTTATTCTCAATATTTACCGATTAATTAACCAGACCATAAAGGCGGTAATTTCATTTATCTCAATTAAATCCAACCGACCATATAGGCGGTAACAAGGTTATTACCTAAACCGACCATATAGGCGGAAACTAGATCTGAAATGAAAAACCGAGCATATATGCGGTAAATAAGGTTGTCACCTAAACCGGCCATATCGGAAGTAACTAATTAATCCAAATTTTAATTAAAATAAGGGAGATTAATCTAATTTATTATATTAAAAGTCTTACCTCTTCACCCCAGCAGAATGAGATTACATGCTCATGCTGTAAACGAAAACACACAAAATTTTATTAATTAAATAAAAAGAAAATACAAGAAAACTTAAATAAATATACAAGACACTTTCCTTTAGGTTTTCATAGAGAAATTCCTCCAAAGAAAGCATGAAAAAATTAAAAAATTTAGCTTGGTATTTATAGGAAAATCTAAAGGCTTCCACCGATTTCTCCACTAATTGCTCCACCAAACAAAGCATCAAATATGGCACCAAATCCGGCAACAAATCCTCCACCAAACATGCAAGTTTGGTGGAGGTTTGACAATTTTTACTTTTTTATTTTATTAATTTATTTTATATTTTGAAAATGACTATAGTAATTACACAAAATATATATATTATTCATCAATTTCGGCCTTCCAAACTTCAGAATTCAAAAATATTTAAATCTTCAAAGTTGTAGATCTTTGTGTCTTCTTTAATCTGGCACCTTAATCAGTTCAATCGGATATTGGATGAAAGAGTTATGGCCAAAATACCAATCTTGCACAAAACAAGAATTTAGGACTGCACTTCGTGACGCGTATAGTAAATTTCCGTTTTCACCATTTTTTGCTCTGAATTTCATCGTTTTAGCCCTGAGTTGATTCCATTAAGTCCCAATACTTTATTTATCTGCAAAACACATAAAAATACATCAAAATATTCATCAAACCCGAGAAACTAAACAAAATATTAGGTAAAATGGGCGATAAATATTGATATATTTTCCGCTCATCAATTATGCCATCATCCTATGATGCATAATATTGACTAGACATTCCAATAAATTTCTCTTTCGACAAAGGAATCATCATTTACGAAAGATGAATATTATATATTATAGACACACTAACTGCCAAACAGTTATACTAACGGTCATATAGATAGTCTCGTTGTGTCCTTTATTAGATCATATCTAATGTACGATTAATAGAAGTATCTCACAAGTCTCTTAGTTTTATATCTTATATAAAACTTTATATCAAATATAATAGAGACCACTCCCACTACTTTCACGGAGAAAATAAGACTGAAGTAAACCTTTTACCTTATAAATATTTCATTATTACCTTAATAATGATAATGTCATTATTATGTACAACACTAGAAAGAATTTGTACGCTCCCACTAACCTTTCTATCTCAATTGTATTCCCTATGCATTGATACAATCAGACAGTCTGACTGATATCAAAATTAGAAAACACAAATTTCTAGAAAGCTCATCCGAGTCTATAATAGACTCTATAAGCTAATATACTAAATTGTAATCTTAGCATAATACAAACTTCATGGCCATTCCAAAATGAACTCTTCAAACTAAGAAATTACAGTGGATCTTTTATCTGAAGAAACCATTCAGAAATGCCACTTTGTATTTTTAAGCTAAAATGCACAATTTAATATCATCATTAACCAACAGATCTTAAATTATTCAATCAGTGTGATTAGATATAAGTTTCCTCAGAATCTACAATAGATTGTTGAGTATAACGTTTCTCACTGTCATACTATAAAGGCCGAACCTTTAATAAGCTCAATGTGCTTTTACTGCGTAAACCATTTACACATTTTGTGAATGATTCATAATGAAAGCTCAATCATGTTCCAAACTTGATCGTCGTAAGCTATGAAAAATCTTAGATATATGGTTAATGTTAATTTCTAGAATCGATATCAAATATCATTCCCACTATAAGTTATAGGATAACTTTCTTCGATAAGAAAACAACAGAACCATTAAGTATTAAATAATGTGTAAATGATTCTGACATCCTATTAAACTTATATGTAAGTAATTAAATGGTATTTTCATCTTATAAATTATGGAGTTCCATTTATAGTTTATCACTCTCACATTTGACTTCAATAAGTCCAGTCTTTTCTACAATGGTCAACATATGATGTTACACTCTAAGTAATAAAATAATTTTATTATTCGGGATCGTAGAAAAAATATTCTATCAAATAGAATACAATATTCAATTAAATAAAATAAATGATAAAATTATACTCGTACCTCCAAGGCGCAAGTACTATCGATTATATAACCATTATACAAAAGAAAGATTCAAATCTCAAACATTTCAAGATTCAAATTTTCCACTTATACATATCATATATGTAACTTTAGAAACTAATGAAACCTAATTAAAAGGATGAATTGGTGTTACTGGAGCATATCCCCAAGAGTATTGAAACTAATTCAGTAACACTCAATATCAAACGAATCAAATCATATATAAAATTCGATTATTCCCGCTTACCAATTCCATTAGCGATGGAATCGTAGAGGAATAATATTGAGTAAGAATCATATTCAATCAATAACCTTAGAACGTATTGCCATAAATTCATTTGTTTGATCATTTCAAACATCTTTGAACAGTTTAAAAACTCACAATGAATTTTTAAAGATACAATTTTCAAAACTTCAGATCAAATATCTTTGAACAAGTCAAAATATTCTATCCGTGTTTCATCAGAACCAAGTAACTAAGTCATGACGATTCATTGACTAAGTTACGAAGTAAATAAAACTACCTTAAGCAATTTACAACTCATTAAAATACATACATCCAATGTATCAGTTTGATAAATTTTTCGGTCCAATGACAATCATTGGTTAAATAAGATTTAATCACCTTCCGAATATAATATTTATTAAATGGATAAGGATATGTGGTGTGATCTTGTATCAGACCATCCTTTACCATAAGGAATAAGCATGTTTAAGTGATAAAATCTCATAAAACAATGTCCTAAGTTATTTACTTAACCAAATATTTTTCTTAATGTTTATCTATTCGTCAATGACACTACTAATCTTTTTAAAATATGTAACAATTGTTTACAGAGAACAAGTAACTATCCAATAGTCGTAAGTTCTGATATCAAATATCGAAACAATCATTCAATAATATTTAAAATAACTAGACGGGAGATCTGATATCCAATATCTACAGTTATCGTATTGTCAAAATCGATATTTTCTATACACAACTATACACATCTTCTTTGTTTAGCTTTATTATTTATCTTCAACTATTTACAACATTTGCAAATAATTGAAAAGCAAATAGTGTCTGACACGTGACCTCTGAATGTCACTAAAGCCAAGAAACGTCATTATCAAATAAACAAATATCTAATGGGGTTTTCTTAATGCCAGTGAAGAATCTCGAGACATGAACCGATTCATGTCAATCTTTATTGCATAAGAAACTATTCTGTCTAGAATGATTATATCATAGTCTATTCTAATATAGAAACTATTCTAGAAATCTGCAACCATAATTGAAGTCATAAAACATATATAAAATATGCATGCAGTGGATAAAAGTTTAATTCTATCTAAATAATAGAATAAGGAAAATACATAAGCGACAATTTTCATAATATTACACATTACACTAGTTATGGATTTCTAACCTAGCAATGTCTCCCATTACTTTACATAATACCGTAATCTCCAATGGAAAAAGAGAATTCAATAATTAAATCGAATTCAATAATGGGAAGTGGACCCCATAAATATACTTCAACTCACAGCTTTGGCACGTTCTCGCCTAGGTATATTCACGGGTAGACAAATCATTATCAATGACACTCACTGTGACTCCTGATTTTGTCCTGACTATTTCTCGTTGTGACAGTTTTGGCACGTTCACATGAGGGGTATCAAGGGTTCACTTGTCAATGACAAACTCAAGCTACCGATGTAGTTCTGACAGTTTTTGCACATTCAGGATTTCTACTTTCACTTGAATTTGTCTCTTATAATATAAGTTATACCGACGTAAATGAACTACCTTCAACCATAACTGCACAGCTTTGGCACGTTACAGTCATAGCATCATGAAAATATTTACATCCGTATTGACAAGGCGGATGAAGAAACAAATATTCCTAATACTAGTCACTTTATAAAACCTTATTTAACGGTGATTTTCCTAAAATATGTAATTCACATTATTTCATCAAATTAAATAAATAAATGTATATAAAAATTAAAGATTAGATTAAATATCAAATTTAAAGGGCTAATCATATCAAAGGTACAGAATTAGACTTTCTCTAATACTATTTTGTTAGGGTTTTATCAGGGCGGCGCAGCGGAAGAAGTGCGGTTCGAGCGAAATCGTAGTTTAAATTTTTTAAACTTACGAATAAATTATTCAATATCCAATATTAATAATTCATTCATATTTCACCTAAACATATTTATTCGATATCATATAACGACATAAATAATAAGGAAATACCGTAAAACTTTTATGAAAATGTACATGGGGACTATCCCAGTCAGCCCCAAAAATATTTGGACAGTTCGTGACTGCACGAACAGTGACCAATTCAATGTTTAGGCAGCTGTTACTCGGTAACGCCATTTTTCACCGTTTTCACGTATTTTCACTCCGAAATAATTTCCGATAAATAAATTTCTTGGGTAATTAAAATAAACCAATTTATTCTAATTACTCAATAAATAAAAACTGAATTTTTATTTGAAAAATCAGATTTATCATTAATTGCTGTGAGACCCATAAACATTACATTTTGGTCCTCAAATTGTCAAATACATATTTCAGTGATTCTAAATCAATCCCAAAATGATTTATGCATGTCTAATACATGAAAATACAATTTGCAATAAAAATTCCCAATTTTTCTGAAATTGTCGAAAGGGTCCCTTATTTTCAATTAATTGCGATTTGGCACAAATTGTTCAAAACAAGTATAGATCAAATCCAATCAATCCCGAATTTGATATACATCATATATACATCAAATTACATCACATATATGAAAAGCCCCAAATTTGGTAAAGGTTATGAACCCAAATTTTACAATTTCCACAAATTCAACACTTTAAATCAATTCTTACCACACCAAACAAGTCTCACCATCATGAAATCACTCAAGAATAATTCTAGGTCATTTATGAATGGCTAAGCAACTCTAGAATAGCAACTTGATTACTAATTAATCAAAAGAATGCTTAATAACTAATTATAAGCATACCTTGTTAATAAACATGCAAACATCTTTCCAAAAAGTCTCAAACCAAATCAATTACATACTTAAAGAGTAGAGAAGATTATAAGCAACACATGTTGAAGCTTAGAAACATGAAAATATTTTTCTAGTTGAAGAAATTTGGAAAATACTTACAAAATCAAAATTTCTATAAGCTTTTTCCTTTCTTCTTCAAGTTTTTTCTCTCAAACTTTACTTGTAATTTTATTTGGAAACTTGTGTTAATGAGAGAAAATGAAACAAAAAATCTATCATATTTAGGGGGAGAATGTTATAGTATACAACCGATGTTGCTTATTTTCAAGTCCTAGTGGTGCTGAGTTTAAGCACTTATTTTGTGGACTTAGTGTGTCAAGTGATGAGATTTCTTTGACTGTGTCTCATTCATAAAATAAGATCTTAAGCCTTGATTTGTTGTGAACTTATTTTTCATGCAAGTGCTTACTATGCTTTGGTGTTTATGTCATATGCATGCATGTGGTATTTAGCAAGACCGAAAGTGCTGCATATTATTTCATGTCATAAATAACTGAATACTGACTGTGTATCATTGCACTTGTTTGAAGTGTTGTTTCAATCGTTTTTGATTTATTTATCTTTTAACTCATTATGTGCTTGTATGTGCTTCTTATCCTGGCATACCGTTTTTCTTTGTTGCATATTTCTGAGTTTTTACTTCCCGTAAATTATTTTGCTAACTGAGTATGGTTGTTGGTGGGGGGGAGTAAGTTAAAGTTTTCATATTCTCTTGCATGTGATTTTAATTGTTATATTGATGTGTTAAGTTTACCCATTGTCATTTTGTGACAAAAAAGGGAGTAGTATATCCATTTTATATCTCCTTTTTGGGGGAGTAAGATCAAGTTGGCAGTAGGATATCTACCTTTACATGCATGAGATTTTTATTTTGTTTTATCTGCTCTTTATATTCCCTATGCTTTTCACGGTATAGTGTTGTTTGTGGATATTTCAGGTGAGCAGATTAGTGGCTGTGGTGGCATCGACTTCATGACTACTTGGTTAGGTATTAGATCGAGTCATATTGTAACACGTCACTGTCTTGATGGTTGACAATAGACTATTTTTTTTTGTTTTTTACCGTAGTCTTTGTATTAGGTAGTGTTTTGTCACAGAATACCAAAGGGGGAGGTTGTTAGTTCCATATTTATTCGAAATGTCCATAAAAAATAAGTTCAATTGAGTTGTAATGAGTGTTGAAGTTCTCAAAGCAATTGTACAAGTATTTGGACAACATCAGATGGAGATATCAGAGCGACATTCTCTTTTTTGAACATTCCAGAAAATTTTGAGCTCCAATTGACATGAGGTTAGTGTCATTGGAAAGTAGACTCGGAGATGATCGCGTACATATAAATAACATATGATTTGGCCAAGGGACGAAAAAGTTACAAGCGTCCTCAAAACCAGTTCGCGACGTGCGTTCGAATTGAGTTCGTATTTGCGTTCAAACGCTTGGTGGCAGAAACTTTGCGTTTGAGGGGCATTCAAATGCCCGTGCGTAAGTGGGTTATTTTGGACTCGTTTTGATCCAGTTTTACACAATGAAAAACCTTACCGTTTGATAAGTGCATGAAAATATACTTTGAAACATCACTTATTCGAGTTTATTGTTAAGTATTTAGTAATATATTTTATATTTTATTACATAATTTTTATTATTATATCAATTTAGAAAATATTTATTATTTATGTTAATATAGTAATTTTTTCGTTATTATTGTAGGAATTAAAAAGAGAGCCGAAAACAAAGAAGAAAGTGGGCCCAAGATCCAAAAGTGCATTAGGGTTAAATTGTTGAAAGCCATGCAATTAAAATGGAAAAAAAACAACTTGGCTGCGCATATATAAAACAAGGAAGACAGTTGCTGCGTGGAGTTAACAAAGAGAAGGCTTTAGCATGAATTATAAGGCCTGTTGTGTGCATGAAAAAAAAAAAAAAAGAAGTGGGCTGGGTGCATAATAAAACAAAGAAAGAAAATTAAAGGCTTCAGCGTGAAATCAAAAAAAGAGGCTAGAAAATTGGCAGGTCAACGCAAACAATTAAAGAAAATTGAGAGGTCAGCGCAAACAGCAAGGCAGACAGCACAAAAAAAAAAGGGAAAGCATGCTTTGAACGTGAATAGGAGGGTTCAGTTTTGAACGGAAATTAACAAACACGTGGCTGCTGTGCTGCATGAAGAATAGGGTTTGAGTGTGAGTATTAAAAGGAAGCTTGCTATGTGAATAAGGAAAACCTGCGTAGAAATAAAAAAAATTAAACCCTAAGAAGCATGAGGGGAAGCGGCGCAAGAAGAAAATACAAAAAGGGGCCAGCAGCGTGAAGAATAAAAATCAGAGGCTGCGTAGAGAGTGCCGAGAAGAAAGAGAGCAGTGCAGAGAGTTCGGAGAAGAAATCATAGCCCAAAAGCGGGGACACGGAGCTGTGATGATTCAGAACAATATTTCTCTCCAATTCTAGGCTATTTCTATTTCTTTTATGAGGAACTAATCCCCTAGGCAAAGTTAAGGATGAACTCTTATGTTGGCTTTTATTATTTATGTTTTTGATTCCTACGAACCTTTTAATCGTTTAATAAAATTTATGTTTATTATTTTCTATTATCTTTTGAATTATTAGCCCATAAATTGTGTTTTGTTGAATCTCATATAGATCCAGTCATGTTTCTTCTATGTGTGGTTCACGAATTCAATTGTGACTGGTAAAGTTATTTTGCGTGTTGGTCTTCTGCTGCAGTATTGCCCGAGGGTATATTGTCGACGTTAGATAGCTCGTAACGATGACTTTTGTATGCTTTTAACATAGAGAAAATAATCATTGATTAACTTAGAATTTAATATGAGTATAATTGAATATTTTCCAATTGTTGGTTTGGGATTTGAAACCTTCAATTGTGTAATAAAAGGAATCAATAACTAAATATAGGAGTTCAATGCAAGAGGGATTCCTAGAGCTTTGTCGTATCTCTCTGCCATTATCTTTTAATATCTTTTCATTAGTTTATTTATCTTTAATTTACTTAGCAATTTTTATCGTTTTATTTATTAAGTTACCGTTAACGTTTTTGTTTGAGTAAATTAGTTCATGTAACCATCTCTCTGGGGAATCGACACCTTAGCTATACTGCGATAATCGCAAGTTATTTTTGGGCATAATCAAAACATCCCAAATTTTGATTACGCCCAAATATGACTTGCGGCTATCGCAGTATAGCTGGGGTGTCGATTCCTCAGAGAGATGGTTACAATAGAACTAATTCACTCAAATAAATACGTTAAAAACGATAAAATTGGTAATTAAAATAAAGATAAATAAAATAATAGAAAATATAATTAAGGATAATACCAGAGAAAAGCAGCAAAGCGTCGGGAATCCCTCTTGCATCAATTCCTATATTCAGTTATTAATTCCTATTATTACTCAGTTGAGAGTTTCACATCCCAAACCAACAACCGAAATATATTCAATTCTACACATATTAAATTCTAAGATAATTAATGATTATTTTCTCTATATTAATAGCACACAAAAAGTCATCGTTATGAGTTATATAACGTCGACAATATACCCTCAGGCAATACTGCAGCAGAAACCAACACATAAAATGACTTTTACCGGTCACAATTAAATTCACAAACCACACATAGAAGAAGTATGATTGGATCTATATGAGATTTAACAAAACATAATTTCTGGATTAATAAATCGAATGATGATAGAAAATAATAAACATCAATTTATTGAACGATTAAAATGTTCATAGGAATCAAAAACATAAATAATAAAAATCAAACACAAAAGTTTATCTCTAACTTTGCCTAGAGGATTAGTTCCTCATAAAAGAAATAGAAATAACCTGGAATTGGAGAGAAATATTTTTCTGAATCATCATGGCTCCGTGTCCCGGCTTCAAAACTCTGATTTCTTCTCTTCTTGCGCACTTCTTCTCTGCTTTCTGCCCTCTCGACCACTGCTGAATTTTTATTCTTGCGCAGCTTCTGTTCTCTGATTTTCTTATATGCGCAGGCTCTCTGATTTTTCTGCATGTTTATGCGCAGCTTGCGCTACGCAGCCTCTCGAGCCCCCTTTGTAATTGTCTATTTCATGGCTTATATAACAAAGCAATTTAAAAACCTATTGTAATTTCAGCCCACGCAACTTCCTTCAATTTTGGTCAAAAATTCCGGCTCGAAGTCTTCTTCCTTGCTGTTCACGTGATCAAACTTGGTATCATAAGGGCCCCACATGTTTCTTCTTTAAATTTTACCTTCACGCCACTTTGATAAATAGAATTGGGTGGATTATCTTAGTTTGCCGGGCCCACAATTCTTCTTTCCAAAGTCAAAGCTATTTCCTCTTTTGTTTATTTCTTTGACCCACGAAATTTGTAGATTTTAATAACAAAGAGGAATTAGGAGCTAATGCACATGGCCCCACGTTAAAGCTCTTTTCCAATTCAAATTCCCTCTCTTTCTCCAATTCTTTCTTCTTTTATTCAGCATGGACTTCTCTTTTTAATTCCTAATAAGTGGAGAAATTATTAAATTAACTTAAATAATAAATATTTTTTAAATTAATATAATGATAAAAATATATAATAAAAAATGAAATATATAACTAAATACTGAACAATAAATCAGAATAAGTGATGTTTCAAATTATATTTTCATGCACTTATCACAACCCCCAACCAGCTTATTGCTAGTAGACTAGCAATTCAAGCGCAAAATAAAATAAAATAAAAATTGAATAAAAATGAATAAGAACTATCTAAGCCACTTTCGTAGGGATCACGATTACATTTAGCGTATGCAATAAGCCTTTAAACCCCTAGGTGTCCCTAGTGGATTAGTTATAGTCTCGTGAGGGCTTACAGTGACGACACCCACAAACGTCATTCAAAACACACAATCATACAAAAATGTTTAGTATTTAAGTTAATTTAGTAATTTTCTATTTATTATTTGTAGGATTCGGAAATGAAAATCAAAGACGAAAGTGGAAGCTTCAAAGAGAAAAAGGAAAAGCGTGATAAGAGAGAAGCTTGAAAAATTGCTTATTTTGTGCATAAAGCTTCCACGTGGGCCCAGTATTAGGTTTTAAAAATTGTTTACAAAGCCATGCAACATGGAGGTGGTATATTATATGCCGGATGTATATATATCTCTCTCACAATAGGCGGATCCCACCAGCACAATTTTCGTGCAACGTGGGGCCATGCAGCGTGAAAGAGCAAGGAAGAATTATGAACGTGGACCATAAGAAGAGAGAGAAGCTAATCACGTGGGGCCCTCTTGAATAGCCATCAACTTTGACCATGTTACAATTGAAGAAAAATGGAGAGAGAGCCAAAATAAAAGACTAAGTGGCGTGAAGCAAAGTTTAAAGAAGAAATATGTGGGGCCAAGAGAAGAGTTGCAATTGTTGGCTAATACAAAGCATGAAAAAAGTGAAGTTTTATTTGATTGATTAGGAAAGAATTACGTGGGCCATAATATTGTATTAGGTTTCAAATTCTCTTATTATAAATTCATGCAAAAAGGGCGTGAAGCAAGCTGCGCAAGAATAAAAAAATCAGCAGTGGCCGAGAGGGCTGCGGCGTGGAGAAAAAGAAAAAAACGAGAAGCAGTGGCCGAATGAAGCAGTGCCGAGAAGCAGAGAAGAGGTCGGGACGCGGAGTCATGATGATTTAGAGCGATAGTTCTCTCCAATCCCAGGCTATTTTTATTTTTTTATGGGGAACTAATCCTCTAGGCAAAGATAGGGATGAACTATTGTCTTTGATTTTTATTATTGTAGGACACAGAAACTGGACGACGCTGTTCTAGGCTCGCGGCTTAGTTGGAAAGTACGAAATAACATGGAGTCGCCACCCGGTGTGAACCGGGACAAAGATTTAAGACCGCACTCACCCCTCGCAAAGGAAGACCTCAACCGTTGGGTTCGGAATGGTCCCTTACTTATGTCACTTGTGATAATATAATTTGTGCAATGAATCAACCAAGTCTACTCAATAATCATGCTCAAGGGTACTTAGATCTAACATGCTTTCATCCAAATAACTCCACGCAATTTAACACAACGAGCATATTGAACCATTAAATCAACATGTATAAATCATTATCCAAACACATCATAAACTAATAACATGCATAAGGAACAACCTAAATATGCTTTAACAAATAAATAACAAACTAAATTAAACCATGCTTTAAATAATAATAGACGACCTATAAACTACAACATGCTCAAATACAAATTTGGATGAGACGAGATATGTGTATCTTAAGTGGTAAGTGGCGTTGTATCCCGAGTGCAGACCGCAATACCGTCCATTCGGAATCGGCTACAGAATTTACGTCCGGGTTTCCATCCGATATACCACAAGAGAGAACACATGTTCCGTTCACCCGGAAATCACATCATGTACCAATTCATAATAATCATGCAAAATAAAACAATAAAATAACTAAAAATAAAGGATAATAAATAAAAGGGTGCCCTCAGGTCTTACCTTTTAAGTCGCTTTCCGGGAGTGCGTTCCACGGTGCCGGAAGGGATATCGTTGTGTTGTTTTCACTAGTCCGCTGTTTCTACTGTTTTCACAGGTTCACTGTTTTCTCTGTTTTCATTGGTCTGTTGTTTTCGCTATTTTCACGGGTTCGCTGTTTCCACTATTTTCACAGGTTCACTGTTTTCACTGTTTTCATTGTTTTGTCTGTTTTCACTCGTGGCTTCCGCTCACCGTTTTATCTAATTTCACTGTAATTTTTAGGTTATCCATCGGGTTGTTTTTGGGTTAGTATTTGTTGAAGGGGTCGGTGATGAGGGTTCTTCACGTGTGCATGTGGTGCATGGAGCAGGCTGTTTACGTGAATTTGGTATGTGGGCGTGTTGATTATGTGAGGGGTATTCTCGGCAGTGGGTGAGCTAGTTCTAGGGTTTGCATGTAGAGGTTGTTTGGTGATAGTTAACGCGTGCAGTGGCTGTAATGCGTGAGGGTTTCGTTTATAGCTTATTCTCAGTGAGATATGGGCAGTTTGAAGGCTTGAATGGAGGGCAGTGAGCTGTTGAAGGGCGTGTATTTGAGGGGTAGTTATGAGAGGTTTTGGTGTGTGAAGTGGAGGGTTTAAAGGGTGCTTTCAGGGGCAGTGAGGGCTGTGTCTGTGGCTTTATGGTTCAGGGTGAGTTTGAGGTTCAACGTGAGTTTGAGGCTAGGGTTTCGTGAGGGTAGTTTTGACAATGAATGGAGCTGTGCAAGGGAGAGAGGGCTGGTCGTGCGTGAACTAAAGGGGGGAAAATGGAGAGGCCTCGTGCGTGAGCTGCAGGGGATAAAATGGAGGCTTGAGGGTTTCACGTGGATAGGCAAGACAGAGGTGTATTTACGTGTGTTGCTCTATGTGCTGCTGTTCATGTGTCTCTTTTGAATGAAGGCAGAGGCTGTGGCGTGAACTGCTGTGGAGGCAGTGTTGGCGTGACGCGTTTGTGTTGGAGTCGAGAGGGGCTGCTAGTTATTGCCGAGTGTGGTTCCACGTTGAAGGGCAGTGTTGTGCGTGAACTGGGCAGTTGACGAGGACGTTTGAAGGGCAGTCGATGTGGCTTAAGGGTTTATGTATTTTGGCTGGGCAAAGTGAATGGCCGAGGGAGTGAGCTGGATGAGAGAGGGGAGAGGCAAACGTGCAGGTCTAGGTTGAAGAAGAGACTGCTTCACTGTTGTGTTTAACGCATGCATGGGGCTGCATGGCTGAAGGTTTGGTTCGGCAGTTTGATTAGGGGGCTGTTGGCTACGTGAGGGTGTGATTTTCGTTAAGGGGTGACTGGTCAGGGGATGTTTGTGGATGATTTGTGTGGAGCGGTGAAGGGGTAGGTGGTTAGGCGTCTGACTCGTGAGCTGCTTGAGGATTTTGAGAGGCTTAAGGAGGCATGATGATCAAGGAATAGAGAGATATGAACTGGTTTGTTTTCTTCTTAGGGTTTTTCTTTTCTTTTTCCCCAGCCTCCGAGAGCTTATGGTTCGGTCCTTTGTTATAGAGAGAGGGGGCGTGTTTAAGGGGCTGTGAGGCTAGTGGTGCGCTGCATGAGAGTTGGTGTTTGATGAAGGGTTCGGCTGAGTGTTGTTCTTGGCTAATGGTCAAAGGGGCCGCTACGTGAGGGTTTCAATTTGTGGAGAGAGTGACACAAGAGCTGCATGGGTGTGTTTTTCGTGATTGTTGGCTGCCTGTCATGAGTGGGCTGTGGAGAGGAGAATTAACATGAAATTCTCTGAAGGTTGTGAGATGTGCGTGAATAATGGAGATGATTCGGTGATGGGAGGCCATGAGTGGGGTGTGCTCACGTGGAGTCATGGGTAGTATGGGTATTGTATGGAGGGTTGCATGAGTGAGGGTATGGGTTTTGGTTTTTTTTGTTGTTGTTTTGTATTTGGCTTTTTGGCTTGGTGAGATGCATGATTGGTGTGGGTGTGGCATGGCTCATGTGGGAGTGTATGGGGGTGGTATGTGCTTTGTTGTTTATTATTTGGTGAGGGGCGGAAAAGGTGGCATTTTGGTTTGGTTTTATTTGGAAGTGGAAATGGGGTATGGTTTGTATGTACCTGCAACCGACAACGGGAGCCTCGACCCTGGGCACCTCGACCCAACACCGCTGACAATAGGGACCTCACCCTCGAACTAATGATGTAGTGGGCACCTTGACCCTGGGCACCTCGACCCGGAACTACAACCGACAACGGGGGCACCTCGACCCAACACCGCTGACAATATGGACCTCACCCCCGAACTGATGATGTAGTGGGCACCTCGACCCTGGACACCTCGACCTGGAACTACAACCGACAACGGGGGCACCTCGACCCTGGGCACCTCGACCCAACACCGCTGACAATAGGGACCTCGCCCCCGAACTGATGATGTAGTGGGCCCTCGACCATAAACTGGTACTGATGTGGGCCTCGCCCCCAGACTGACACTGATGTGGGCCTCGCCCCCAGACTGAAACTGATGTGGGCCTCGCCCCCAAACTGATATGGGCCTCGCCCCAAACTGATACTGATATGGGCCTCGCCCCCAGACTGATATATGGGCATCGCCCCTAGACGGATACTGATATGGGTCTCGCCCCAAACTGATACAGATATGGGCCTTGCCCCAAACTGATATTGATGCTGCTGCAGGCCTCGGCCCTGGGACTCATCCCCGAAACTGATACTGATGATGATGTGGGTCTCGATCCTGGGACTCATCCCAAAAACTGATACTGTAACAGATGTGGGCCTCGACCTGAGACTCATCCTCGAAACTAATACTGATATGGGCCTCGTCCCCAGACTGATATTGATATGGGCCTCGCCCCAAACTGATACTGATATGGGCCTCGTGACCGGCGTAAACACACACGTATAACGCAAGCGCACGTATCGTTCAAGTAGTATAAAAATATCGATCCCACATGGACTTAATTCCTACTATTGTTATTAATTGTTGAATCTATTTAATTACAAATATCTAATTAAATGGAGATGAGAGAGATTGTTTGATTGATTGGTTGATTGTGGCGTTGCAAATAAATAAATAAAATAAAAAGACAAAAAGAAAATACTAAGGAAAATAAAAGACTCAAAGATCTAGGGTTGTGAATTATTCTAATATCATTTAAAAGATGAAGTAGTTAAACCATGGTTGGGTAAATTATTGAATTATTAATCTGGAACACTAAATTATGTAAAAGCCTCTTCCGAATGATCATTTACAAATACCTAGTATAATCCAATTGAACCATATGTCTATGTCAATTAAATAACCTAGATTCATTAAGATTGAGTTCCAATTATGACTACCCCCGCCCGACAGGTATATTCCTATCCTGTAAGGAAATCTATTAAAGGGTTATCTATCCTTAAGGAAGATCGTGGGTTGTTGAGACTAAGGTCTTAAACTTAAAATCCCTATGTCTAGTTCATTTTAAGTTTACCTAATCAATTTTATTAGTGATCAGTTAATAAAAAGCATTAAGATTATGACTCAACAAATAACTCTTTAATTACCCAAACTATAATCTAACCCTTTTTTAAATCCGGTGATATTAGAAATCATCACAACCCTTAAATAACTAACACATAACTAGGACTAGTAAAGACATAAAATTAAAAGACATAAAATAAAAAGACATAAAATAAAAGTTGAAAAATAAAATAAAATAAAATAAAATACTAAGGTAAAAGGAATTACTTCTACTATTTATTATTTAGATATCTCCCATTAAAATAATATATCAACTTGTGATTATAATAACCAGCCATAAAGGCGGAACCAAAATAACCAGCCATAAAGGCGGAACCAAAATAACCAGCCATAAAGGCGGAACCATAATAACCAGCCATAAAGGCGGAATAAGAATTTAATAATCACCGACCAATATGGCGGTATCCTTTATTAATCAGGTTTAAATAGTAAATATATTATTTTTAGGGAGATTAATCTAAATAGCAATAGTAAAAGAATTACCTTTTTACCTTAGCGGTGAAAAGTTACCTACACATAGTAAAAAAGTAAAAAGTAAAAACTGTAAATAGTAAGAACTGTAAAAAGTAAGAAAGTAAAATTACTATTACTATTAAAAAGTAATTAAAAATATTTACAAAACTTAAACTAAAATATTCTAGAGAGAGAAGCTCTCAATTTAGAACTAAAAAAAGAGAGAGAAAGGTGTAATGAAAACTGAAAATTCGATCTCTATTTATAGGCTCGGATAAGGCTCCGGCGTCGCGACGCCCAAATTGCACTAGCGTCGCGACGCTGGGTACAGTAGGACACGTGTCACGCGCTGGTTGGCTGGCTCAGAATCTTATCCGATGACGTGGCACTGTTCATGACGTCATTGCTTGCGTCACGATGATGTGTCAACTGTTCATGACGTCATTGCTTGCGTCACTCTGATGATGTGGAAGGCGACGTGGCGACACGTGGGGCGGTGGCCGTCAGACGAATGAGAGGTTGACACGTGTCGCTCTGTGATTGGCTGATGCTGACGTGGCATGTTGACTCGGTTGACTTGCTGACGTGGCGGCTGATGTGGACGATGATGTGGCGACACGTAGGATGACACGTGGGGCGGTGGCCGTCCAAGCAATAAGATTTTGACACGTGGCACGGCGCATTTTAGCATCTCCGTTGTGATGGTGACACGTGGCACGGCGCACGTTAGCAAAGTCAACTTTTCTCAGATTCTGATTTGTGGACCCAGCGCATGATAGCAGATTCGGCGCACACTGAGCGTCGCGACGCTGAAGGTCTGGGCGGCGCGACGCTGAAATGACGATTTTGCCCTTTTTGTCCAATTTTGTCCAATTTGCCCCAAAACAGCTCCAGAATGTCCTGAAACTTTATTTATCTGCAAAATAACACAAAATATATCAAAACGTTCATAAAACTCAAGAAACTATACAAAATATTAAGTTAAATGAGTGGGAAATAGTGATAGAAATACCACTCATCACCTCGCCCCCAGACTGATACTGATATGGGCCTCGCCCCTAACTAATACTGATATGGGCCTCGCCCAAACTGATACTGATATGGGCCTCGCCCCCAGACTGATACTGATGTGGGCCTCGCCCCAAATTGATATGGGCCTCACCGCCAAACTGAAACTGATGTGGGCCTCGCCCCAAATTGATATGGGCCTCTCCCCAAACTGATATGGGCCTCGCCCCCAAACTGATATGGGCCTCGCCCCAAACTGAAACTGATGTGGGCCTCGCCCCAAACTGATATGGGCCTCGCCCCAAACTGATACAGATATGGGCCTCGCCCTAAATTGATACTGATGCTGCTGCAGGCCTCGGCCTTGGGACTCATCCCCGAAAACTGATGTTGAAGCTGATGTGGGCCTCGGCCCTGAGACTCATCCCCGAAACTGATACTGTAGCTAATGTGGGCATCGAACCTGTGACTCATCTCTGAAAACTGATGTTGAAGCTGATGTGAGCCTCGACCCTGGGACTCATCCCCGAAACTGATATTGTAGCTAATGTGGGCCTCGAACCTGTGACTCATCTCTGAAAACTGATGTTGAAGCTGATTTGGGCCTCGGCCCTGGGACTCATCCCCGAAACTGATATTGTAGCTAATGTGGGCCTCGACCATGTGACTCATCTCTGAAAACTGATGTTGAAGCTGATGTGGGCCTCGACCCTGTGACTCATCCCCGAAACTGATATTGATATGGGCCTCGCCCCCAGACTGATACTGATATGGGACTCGCCCAAGCTGATACTGATATGGGCCTTGCCCCCAGACTGATACTGATGTGGGCCTCACCCCCCAGAGTGCCATATCTGGAAAAATTGATACTGTGTGGGCCTCGCCCAAAACTGATGTGGGCCTCAACCCTGTGACTCATCCCCGGAACTGATATTGATGATGTGATGGTTCATTTCAACATGTTATCGTGTGGGGCGGTTCATCCTCGAACCGTTACTGTGATGTGGTCCATTCTCGAACCGCGTTCCATTCTCGGACTCTGCTCCATTCTCAGATTACCATTCTCGATTTGTTCATTATCGGACTCTGCTCCATTCTTGGATTACCATACCCGTCAAAACTGATACTGTATACTCGGAGTGTCATACCCGGTAAAACTGATAATGTGTCTCCGTACCCGAAGTGTCGCACTCGGAAAAACTGATTCTGAAAAAGATACGGGCCTCGCCCCCATAGTGCCATACCTGGCAAAGAATGATAGTGATGTGGGCCTCAACCCGCAGAGTGCCATACCCGGCAAAGACTGATAATGATGTGGGCCTCGCCCCCAGAGTGCCATACTCGGTAAAAACTGATAGTGATGTGAGCCTCAACCCGCAGAGTGTCATACCCGGCAAAGACTGATAATGATGTGGGCTTCGCCCCAAGAGTGACATACCCGGCAAAGACTGATAATGATGTGGGACTCGCCCCCAGAGTGCCATACCCGGCAAAGACTGATAGTGATGTGGGCCTCAACCCGCAGAGTGCCGTACCCGGCAAAGATTGATAATGATGCAAATGATTTATTTCAAACTATACTGCTCTCCTCGAGACAATCCTGATAGCTAAACATATTTTTGTCCTCAACGAATGCTTCGTGTCGAAACCAGAGAACCTTCAAAGTACTTGATACACTCAACTCTAATCGTCTGAATAGGTGATATGAGCTAGACTCCTCGTGTGTGTGTGCCAGGGCTCTTTCGTAGCTTAGTCCTTAAGTGGGTCAACTTGGTGATTTCGTTTCAGAGAATCGAACCAGTGGGTCTAACCAACCTGGATGTCTTAATCACATTTTGTGATTACTTCAGCATACTCAACATGATATGGTTTTCATTTTTTTTTCTTTTGTCTCTTTCTTTTCATTTTTATTTTTTTCTTTTTCTTTTCTTTTTCTTTTTCTGACACACCTACCGTTTAAGGTAGCATTTCTCCTCATGGTGGTCCTAATACTCGCCCATGGGTAGCTTCACGCTTATCGGTTATAGGTGGTCTATTTTTTTTCTTTTTATTTCAGAGACTTTTTTTTTATTTCCAACCATATAATATATCATAGCATCAGTAAACCAGGGTGGACTTCCAGGTAAACGGTCATTCACCAATCCACAATCTCTTCAACTAGCCACCTCGCTAACCACTCAGGCTTCTACTGCTAGGATCCCATTATCAAGTGTTCGTGAGCCTAACTGAGATCAATCCATTCAGAACACAGGACGAGAGCATGTCTCGCACTTATTGTTTCTAGGGTTTCCCCCCACAGCATTCAATGTCATCATCGGACATATGTCTAACTATCAAAGACTTCTCTCACTCAATTTTTTATTTTTTCATTTTATTAAAATAACATAAAATAAATAAGATACTAATACAGAAGACTAGAGGTTAAGATCCATATTCAGTTTACGCTTTTTACCACGATCGTCCTCGGACCATTTGATCTCGGAAAGGATAGGGTCCACATGCGGTTCAAAGGCCAAGATTTGGTCAATTAAATCCTGGGCAGTTCTGGCTGTGAAAAGGAGTTCGTTCACAGGTTTTGTTACGAACCCATTCTTCGGTTGTCTTCAAGAAACATATAAAGAAAATCATAAAATCCATCAACGTTAAACAATCCAAGAGGTTTCTGGTGTATGTTCAGGTTCGCCCAAGATAGCACTATAAAAATTTCCTCCAACGTGCCCAAGCCTCCTGGTAGAGCAATAAAAGCATCTGCACGGTTAATCATTTCCATCAGTCGTTCTGACATTCCCGGCACGAGCAATTCTTCTCTGTTTGATGGTCCTATCAGATTCGCCTCCGCCAAAGATTTTGGGATGATTCCCAGAACTGGACTGCCTCCGTCATGTACAGCCTTTGAAACAATTCCCATCAGTCCAAGATTGCCTCCACCGTATATTAAGTGCATATTCCGTTCAGCAATGACTCGACCCAATTCTTGTGCTGCCTCTATGTATTGCGGTTTAGTACCCACACTGGTACCGCAAAACACACAAATGGTTTCAACTCGACTTCTTGAAGTGGCTTCTATTTTCTCTCTTTTACTCGGATGTATATTTGAATGTGTTGAGGAGAGAAATATTGAGCTGAATTTATAGTACTTAAAAAGGGATGAGTAATAATTGTACTAATACCTTTCACCGAATGGTTGTTAGCTAAACCACAAAAGAGGTCACGAGAAGTCAAAAGGTCACTGGATCTTGTCTATGAAAACAACAAAAGAAATCGTGAACGGTCAAAAAGTCGTGGATTCTATCCGCGAAAACACCAAAACAAGTCATGAAAGGTCAGAAAGTCTGGGATCCTGTCTACGAAAATAACAGAAAATAACAAAAGAAGGCAAATCAAAGCAATAATTAAAGCAAAGGAATTGTGTACTCAATACGCCTCTTGCTTGGCATAAGTTCATTATGATGCATCTCATGAATTCTTCTTTTACTCTGCCACCACTAATGAATTAGCTCCCATCTTTGTGATTGCCGAGCACCATTCCCTCTGTCTTAAAATGCTATGTCCTTGCTTTTACCTACAAAAATAACACACAAAATTAAAGACTCTACAACATGTATACACAAAGCATGAAAATAGAAATCGCAAACAAATTTCATGGGTGGCCTCCCTGCTAACGCTAAATTCATCGTCCTCAGCCAAACATGACCGAAATCCATCTGTCAAGGTGGCTTCAATGTCATCCTCAGTGCTTGTGTCACCTTTTGATCTTTGCCGCTTTCTTTTTCTTTATTTGAGACCTGCGAACACAAACAAAACAATAGAATGAAAACATGCTCGTGTGATGTGTAAATATGCAAGTGTAGATGTACTCCCTTTTCGTGATGGGTTGGATCCTCATTGTGCTCCTTGGCGCCATATGTCTCTGGTCGCCCCATGGGTCTGCTTATAGTTTTCTCCTGCTGGTTCTTCTATTTTTTTGGAACCTGCAAAAACAAAACACCAAACAAGGGACGCAAGTTACTTGTATGCATGGATGAATTTCCTATCCCGTAAGGTTAGGTCTTCCGCCAATTCCCTTGGTGACTGCTCAGTCTTCTCTTCCTCAGGCTAAAAACTGCTTCAATCTGTCAACTTTGATCGGTTCGGTGAACTCATTCTCTTTTAAATCTGATAGTCTCACTGCCATGTTTCCCATTTTCTAAATGACTATCCTATCTTTTCTGCTTGCTTCTTCCGAGGATTCCCCGATGGTCTTTCCATTATGATTGTACAACTTTCTGTTATCGGCTATACCAGGATACAGTCAAACTGGCCACAACATTGGTCAAAAATTGTAACTGCTCAGCAATTTCGGTTACTTTAATCTCCAATTGATTCAGGCGGGATCTCTCGTTTGCTAACTTGCTCATGTTGACTGACGATCTCTTGACGAGTCTCTCTGCTCTCCTAACCCAACGGGAATCTATGATGGCTTTTAAGACACAAAAGGGTTAACATGATGCGTGTATGCATGAAATGCGTGAGATGTATGGAATAAATAAGCTCATAAAAGGATTTACATTAATTGGCCCGTTATCATTTTAAAGTATTCAATCACACCATTGCGCGGTGCAAACTTGTCCCAGTTGAAAAGACCCAACACGTTTACACTATGCGATAACATGACTAAACAACTTCAAATGATAAGAGGCCTAAATACAAAATGGCCCATCGCCATTTTAGAAACTTTTGACCCAATTGTCAAAGGACACGAACTCGTTCCAGTTTAAATGGCCCAACCAGTTCATATCTCTTGACAAAAGTCCAATTGAATCCAAATAACGATGGTCCCAAACACAAGCATAAAAGAAATGATTTCTATAGGTCATACAACTAGGGTTCGCATGCAGGTTTAAAGGAATGTAAACAAAGGCTCTCGCTTACAATGGATTGCCCACAACTAGGGCTCCCCACTCAAGGGTTCGAGCGACCAAGTGAACGCACCTTTTTTATACCTTACGGTACGTGCCAACAAGTTATGGTATGTGACTAACTGTCAAATGAATTTCCCGTTGTAGATTCCCCAGAGGGAGGGTGGAGCGAGGCTCTCTTAAGTACCCTAGCCTCTTAGGCTCTTATCGCTTGGTGACAGGAATAAACAACGAGTCCTCCAAATTAGTCTATCACAATGAGCTACGGGTGAATGATTATCTAGGTGTATTCACAGTTTTTCCTTATATAAAGGTAGTGAGTGAAGGAAGACACCAAACCATCACCTAACTTTAATAATGCCTTTGATTAAACTCCCTAAACCCACAGTAGACATGGATAATTAAAGCATAAATCACAAACATTACAAGACATTATTTCGGGGCCGATTCTCTATCCCCAGTGGAGTCGCCAGACTGTAGGACACAGAAACTGGACGACGCTGTTCTAGGCTCGCGGCCTAGTTGGGAAGTACGAAATAACATGGAGTCGCCACCCGGTGTGAACCGGGACAAAGATTTAAGGCCGCACTCACCCCTAGCAAGGGAAGACCTCAAACCGTTGGGTTCGGAATGGTCCCTTACTTATGTCACTTGTGATAATATAATTTGTGCAATGAATCAACCAAGTCTACTCAATAATCATGCTCAATGGTACTTAGATCTAACAAGTTTTCATCCAAATAACTCCACGCAATGTAACACAACGAGCATATTGAACCATTAAATCAACATGTATAAATCATTATCCAAACACATCATAAACTAATAACATGCATAAGGAACAACCTAAATATGCTTTAACAAATAAATAATAAACTAAATTAAACCATGATTTAAATAATAAATAGACGACCTATAAACTACAACATGCTCAAATACAAATTTGGATGAGACGAGATATATGTATCTTAAGTGGTACATGGCGTTGTATCCCGAGTGCAGTCCGCAATACCGTCCATTCGGAATCGGCTACAGAATTTACATCCGGGTTTCCATCCGATATACCACAAGAGAGAACACATGTTCCGTTCACCCGGAAATCACAACATGTACCAATTCATAATAATCATGCGAAATAAAACAATAAAATAACTAAAAATAAAGGATAATAAATAAATGGGTGCCCTCAGGTCTTACCTTTTAAGTCGCTTTCCGGGAGTGCGTTCCACGGTGCCGGAAGGGATATCGTTTTGCTGTTTTCACTGGTCCGCTGTTTCTACTGTTTTCACAGGTTCACTGTTTTCTCTGTTTTCACTGGTCTGCTGTTTCTGCTGTTTTCACGGGTTCACTGTTTCCACTGTTTTCACAGGTTCACTGTTTTCACTATTTTCGTTGTTTTGTCTGTTTTCACTCGTGGCTTCCGCTCGCCATTTTATCTCATTTCACTGTAATTTTTAGGTTATCCATTGGGTTGTTTTTGGGTTAGTCTTTGTTGAAGGGGTCGGTGATGAGGGTTCTTCACGTGTGCATGTGCTGCATGGAGCAGGCTGTTTACGTGAATTTGGTATGTGGGCGTGTTGATTATGTGAGGGGTATTCTCGGCAGTGGGTGAGCTAGTTCTAGGGTTTGCATGTAGAGGTTGTTTGGTGATAGTTAACGCGTGCAGTGGCTGTAATGCGTGAGGGTTTCGTTTATAGCTTATTCTCAGTGAGATATGGGCAGTTTGAAGGCTTGAATGGAGGGCAGCGAGCTGTTGAAGGGCGTGTATTTGAGGGGTAGTTATGAGAGGTTTTGGTGTGTGAAGTGGAGGGTTTAAAGGGTGCTTTCAGGGGCAGTGAGGGCTGTGTCTGTGGCTTTATGGTTCAGTGTGAGTTTGAGGTTCAACGTGAGTTTGAGGCTAGGGTTTCGTGAGGGTAGTTTTGACAATGAATGGAGCTGTGCGATGGAGAGAGGGCTGGTCGTGCTGAACTAAAGGGGGGAAAATGGAGAGGCCTCGTGCGTGAGCTGCAGGGGATAAAATGGAGGCTTGAGGGTTTCACGTGGATAGGCAAGACAGAGGTTTGGTTCGGTAGTTTGATTAGGGGGGCTGTTGGCTACGTGAGGGTGTGATTTCCGTTAAGGGGTGACTGGTCAGGGGCTGTTTGTGGATGATTTGTGTGGAGCGGTGAAGGGGTGGGTGGTTAGGCGTCTGACTCGTGAGCTGCTTGAGGATTTCGAGAGGCTTATGGAGGCATGATGATCAAGGAATAGAGAGATATGAACTGGTTTGTATTCTTCTTAGGGTTTTTCTTTTCTTTTTCCCCAGCCTCCGAGAGCTTATGGTTCGGTCCTTTGTTATAGAGAGAGGGGGCGTGTTTAAGGGGCTGTGAGGCTAGTGGTGCGCTGTATGAGTGTGGGTGTTTGATGAAGGGTTCGGCTGAGTGTTGTTCTTGTCTAATGGTCAAAGGGGCTGCAACGTGAGGGTTTCAATTTGTGGAGAGAGTGACACAAGAGCTGCATGGGTGTGTTTTTCGTGATTGTTGGCTGCATGTCATGAGTGGGCTGTGGAGAGGAGAATTAACGTGAAATTCTTTGAAGGTTGTGAGCTGTGCGTGAATAATGGAGATGATTCGGTGATGGGAGGCCATGAGTGAGGTGTGCTCACGTGGAGGCATGGGTAGTATGGGTATTGTATGGAGGGTTGCATGAGTGAGGGTATGGGTTTTGGTTTTTTTTTTTTTTTTTTGTTTTGTATGTGGCTTTTTGGCTTGGTGAGATGCATGATTGGTGTGGGTGTGGCATGGCTCACGTGGGAGTGTATGGGGGTGGTATGTGCTTTGTTGTTTATTATTTGGTGAGGGGCGGAAAAGGTGGCATTTTGGTTTGGTTTTATTTGGAAAGTGGAAATGGGGTATGGTTTGTATGGCTTTAGGATATTGGTATGAGGGGTGGTTTAGTGAGAGAGAGGCGAGGCCGTGAATTTTTAAAACTGAGACCGAACGAGTGAACCCGAAGCTTGAACGAGTGAACCAAATCCAAAAATATCAATTTTTGACATTTCCCTTCCGACGACCGCTTTCCGCAACTTCCGCAACTAAAAAGGTAATGTCTAGCTCCATTCGAGGCTCATCATCGGGCTGATATGTAAAAATGCAATGCCTACAATTATTTTTATTTTTAATTCCTAAAAGTACCTTTTAATTGTTTAATAAAATTGATGTTTATTATTTTCTATCATCCTTCGATTTATTAATCCAGAAATTATGTTTTGTTAAATCTCATATAGATCCAGTCATGCTTCTTTTATGTGTGGTTTGCGAATTTATTTGTGACTGGTAAAAGTCGTTTTATGTGTTGGTCTTCTGCTCCAGTATTGCCTGAGGGTATATTGTCGACGTTAGATAACTCGTAACGATGACTTTTATATGCTATTAACATAGAGAAAATAATCATTAATTACCTTAGAATTTAATATGCGTAGAATTGAATATATTCCGGTTGTTGGTTTGTGATGTGAAACCCTCAACTGAGTAATAATATGAATTAATAACAAAATACAAGAATTTGATATAAGAGGGATTCCCGACGCTTTGCTGTTTATCTCTACTGATTCTTTTATTATCTTTTCATTGTTTTATTTATCTTTATTTTAATTACCAATTTTATTGTTTTATTTATTAAGTTACCGTTAACGTATTTGTTTGAGTGCATTAGTTCCGTTGTAACCTTCTCTCTGAGGAATCGACACCCCAGCTATACTGCGATAACCGCGAGTCATATTTGGGCGTAATCAAAATTTGGCATCGTTGCCGGGGAGACGGTTTACAAGCAAAAGGACCAGGTTTGCTTAGTCAACAACGAAGCGGTAACTTCGTTCCATTTTTTGTATTATTTTATTTTATTATTTATTTCATTTACTATTTGCTTATTTAGTTTATTTAGTTTAGTTTATTTTTATTTCTAGTCTTCTATTTATTATTTGTTTATTTTTGTTTATTTGTTAATTTTTGTTTATTCTATTTTTAATTTTATTTATTTTATTCTTGTTTCCCGTATTATTTGAGCTTCAATTACATGTCTAGACGTAGAGATATATTTGGTAGATTTGTTAGGGCTGAAGAAGAAAGCTCAGACTCTGAGAACATATTTGAAAATCCCTTCTCCACATCATCCGCGTCTAGCGCACATAATATGAGTGAATATGAGAGACCACCCAGGAGGACTCTTGAAGAGTGCCTCCACCCAACTCCCACATCTACACCTTCGTGCATAATATTTCCCCCTAATGCACCACACATAGACTTTAGGCCTGGAATGATACAGTATCTTCCAACTTTTCATGGTTTAGAGAGCGAGAATCCTTACGTGCACATTAGGGAGTTTGAGGAGGTAGTAGCAACCTTCCATGACCGGTTTGGAACCACTGACACAATTAGACTTAAGTTCGTTCCATTTGCCCTTAAGGATAAAGCTAAGAGCTAGTTGTACTCTTTAAGACCTAGGTCAATAGGATCGTGGAGCGAGATGACCCATGTATTTTTCGACAAATACTTCCCACACCATAATACAAATGCCCTAAAAAGAAAAATCTCCACCTTCTTCCAGAGAGACAGTGAGACCCTTTATAAAACGTGGGAGCGGTATAAAGAGTCGTTAGCTAGTTGTCCTCACCATGGATATGAGAGTTGGCGGTTAGTAAGTTATTTCTATGATGGACTGACCCCTAGGGAGCGCCAATTCGTTGAGACAATGTGCAATGGTGAGTTTATCCAAAAGGACCCTGATGAGGTGCTCGAGTATTTAGATGACCTAGCTAAGAAATCTCACACTTGGACTGGACCCAATGCCGAATATAACATTGATAAGACACACATTTCTTCTAGCAAAAGCCAACAACACTTTAGGGAAGAGGATAGCCTTAAGACACAAGTTGAGCTGTTAACTAGACAGATATGAGCCTTAATAGCCAAAGACATCAAGAAAATGCATTCAGTAGCCCAACTAGAATCCCAAGAGTGTCCGATATATGGTGAGATGAGAGGGATATATGACGAACAATGCCATGCATTAGGGACATATCAGAAGCCTCACACACTATACCTAGACACATATAATCCTAGTTGGATGAACCATCCCAACCTTAGTTGGAAGCAGAAGTCTCATCAGCTGAGTCAGACATCACCACCTAGAGGTTATAGTGCCCCTCAGTATCACACACCTACCGTTCCTAGGAATTCTTTAGAGGATATTATGCAAGCATTCATAGAGGCCCAAAGGGTGATTGTGGAAGCCCAGAATAAAACAAATCAAAGGATTGAGTCATTGATAGCTCAGGTAGCTGAAGACCATAAGGAAATTATGAGTCAGGTCTCTAAATTGACTAATATCTTGATTGTGCAAAAACAAGGAAAATTCCCATCCCATACTCAACCTAATCCATTAGGTCAGCACATGGCACAGACTAATCATGAGGTATCCAGTATAAGAGGTGTTAATGCCATAATCACTTGGAGCGATAAGGAGGTAGGTGTGCAGGATATTCTCAACACTATAGGTGACCCTAAGAATGATAGTGCCAACACCTCTCAGGAAGAACAAGTGTCACATTTCCAAGTTAGAGTACATTTCCCACAAGCACTTAGGCCCACAGTTAGAGTTCCAGATCTAAATGGTGAAAAACAATCACAGGGTGAGGATGAGTGTCATTACTCCTACATGCTAGAAATAGTTTTGCCAGATACAGTTTCTCTACAACCTGAATCAAATCCTCTTGAACTGAAACTAGTCCCAAAGAACCGAAAAAGAAGGAAAATGAGAGTTAATGCTCAATTAAAGATGATACCTGTGAGATTAAAAAGAACATTGAGCCAACTTTTCCTTATGAGCAGCCCAAAATTTCGACAATCCTCAGATCTTGGAGAATCAATGGATAAACTGCCACAGCTAGACAACCATTCTCTCTCATGCCTTCATTAGTACGCTCGATGGAAGCCACCATGAACAATTTAAGTGTTTACGTCTGGCTAACGACGTTAAACTTAACGCTAGCGGGGAGGCAACCCTTGCATCTGTATTTTATTTACTTTAGTTTTATTTTATTGTGTGCTAATTGCATGTTTTATTTTTATTGTTTATATGAGTGTTTATGCAGGAGTTAGCACAACCTACACAGCCACACAACTAAAGTCTCGCCAGCAGGAACCTGATCAACTCTGCACCTGGTAGTGTTGTTCCTTAATCATTTTCTTTACATTTATCTTACATTGAGGATAATACAAGTTCTAAGTGTGGAGGTGTATGCATGTGCATTATAATAACTGTCATAAATACATTTTATTATTATCTAAAAAAAATTGTTTTATTCTTTTTTTTAGTCCTTGATAGTTAAACATAGGTCCTATGATGATATTGTTTGTTTTAGGGTGAAATATTAGAAACGATAAGTCCTTTAATGCACTTTTATCTGATGATTTGAATAGTTTATCTATGTTAGACTCGTAAGCACTTAATTATAGGTTTTTAGCAGTGAAAGCTTGAGTAGTTAGCAAGATGACTAGTTAAAGAAATTGCTTGTCGATGAATGACTGTTTTCTTAGATGTCTATCCTGATTTTCTTGTGTTATGACGTATGGTATGGTTGAAAATAAAAGAAAAAGTCTCTGAAGAAAGAAAATAAATCACCTATAACCGATAAGCGTGAAGCTACCCATGGGCAAGTATTAGAACCACCATGAGGAGAAATGCTACCTTAAAGGGTAGGTGTGTTGAGAAAAGAGAAATAAAAGAGAGAAATAAAAGAAAAATTCAAAAAGAAGAAAATGAAAAGAGAGACAAAGGAAAAAAGAGAAATCATACCATATTGAGCACAGAAAAGCAATTACAGAGCTTAACTGAGATATTTGGGTTGGTTTGACCCATCGATCCCAATTTTTTAAACGAAATCATTAAGTTGGCTTACTTGGGAATAAAGCTGTGAATGAACCTTAGCACACATACTATGAGTCTGGCTTAGATAATTTATTCAAAGACTTATATTTGAGTTACGTTGAGTACTTTGAAGGTTCTCTAGTTTCATTACTAAGCATTATTTAAGGACAAAATTATGTGAAATTATTGGGACTATTTAATTTGTGTTTTTGGATGATTGTGTGTTTTAAATGACGTTTGTGGGTGTCGTCGCTGTAAGTCCTCACGAGACTATAATAACTGTCATAAATACATTTTATTATTATCTAAAAAAAAAAAATTGTTTTATTCTTTTTTTTAGTCCTTGATAGTTAAACATAGGTCCTATGATGATATTGTTTGTTTTAGGGTGAAATATTAGAAACGATAAGTCCTTTAATGCACTTTTATCTGATGATTTGAATAGTTTATCTATGTTAGACTCGTAAGCACTTAATTATAGGTTTTTAGCAGTGAAAGCTTGAGTAGTTAGCAAGATGACTAGTTGAAGAAATTGCTTGTCGATGAATGACTGTTTTCTTAGATGTCTATCCTGATTTTCTTGTGTTATGACGTATGGTATGGTTGAAAATAAAAGAAAAAGTCTCTAAAGAAAGAAAATAAATCACCTATAACCGATAAGCGTGTGAAGCTACCCATGGGCGAGTATTAGGACCACCATGAGGAGAAATGCTACCTTAAAGGGTAGGTGTGTTGAGAAAAGAGAAAAAAAAAGAGAGAAAGAAAAGAAAAATTCAAAAAGAAGAAAATGAAAAGAGAGACAAAGGAAAAAAGAGAAATCATACCATATTGAGCACATAAAAGCAATTACAGAGCTTAACTGAGATATTTGGGTTGGTTTGACCCATCGATCCCAATTTTTTAAACGAAATCATTAAGTTGGCTTACTTGGGAATAAAGCTGTGAATGAACCTTAGCACACATACTATGAGTCTGGCTTAGATAATTTATTCAAAGACTTATATTTGAGTTACGTTGAGTACTTTGAAGGTTCTCTAGTTTCATTACTAAGCATTATTTAAGGACAAAATTATGTGAAATTATTGGGACTATTTAATTTGTGTTTTTGGATGATTGTGTGTTTTAAATGACGTTTGTGGGTGTCGTCGCTGTAAGTCCTCACGAGACTATAACTCATCCACTAGGGACACCTAGGGGTTTAAATGCTTGTTGCATACGCTAAATGCAATCGTGATCCCTACGAAAGTGACTTAGATAGTTTTTATTTTGTTATTTAGTTTTTATTTTATTTTGCGCTTTAATTGCTAGGGACTAGCAATAAGCTGGTTGGGGATTGTGATAAGTGCATGTAAATGTACTTCGAAACTTCACTTATTCGGGTTTATTGTTCAGTATTTAGTTATATATTTTATATTTTATTATATAATTTTTATCATTATATTAATTAAGAAAGTGTTTAGTATTTAAGTTAATTTAGTAATTTTCTCTTTATTATTTGTAGGATTCGGAAAGGAAAATCAAGAGACGAAGGTGGAAGCTTAAAAGAGAAAAAGGAAAAGCGTGATAAGAGAGAAGCTTGAAAAGTGCTTGTTTTGTGCATAAAGCTTCCACGTGGGCCCAGTATTAGGTTTTAAAAATTGTTTACAAAGCCATGCAACGTGGATGTGGTATATTATATGCCGAGTGTATATGTTATCTCTCTCACAACAGACGGATCTCACCGGCACATAATATAATTTTCGTGCAACGTGAGGCCATGCAGCGTGAAAGAGCAAGGAAGAATTATGAACGTGGACCATAAGAAGATAGAGAAGCTAATCACGTGGGGCCCTCTTGTATAGCCATCAACTTTGACCATGTTACAATTGAAGAAAATTGGAGAGAGAGCCAAAAATAAAGACTAAGTGGCGTGAAGCAAAGTTTAAAGAGTAGACCCGGCCACGGTTCCGGTTCCGAACCGGAACCGAACCGGAACCGAACCGGTTGGAACCAGAAGGTTCCGGTTCCAACCGGTTCCGGAACCGAACCGGAATGGGACCGGTTCGGTTGGGGTTCCACCCCAACTCGAACCGGTCCGAACCGGTGGAACCGTACGGTTCCACCGGTTCGGACGGTTCCAACCGAAACCGAACGGTTCCGGTTGGAACCGTAGGGTTCCAACAGGAACCCTACGACCCCCAACGGCTACTAGCCGTTGGGGGCCAAATTCCCCCAACGGCTAGTGCCGTTGGGGGATGCAGGGAGCCGTTTGGCTCCCTGCCAAACGGCTCCCTGCCAAAAAAAAATAAAAAAATAAAAAAATTTATATTTTTATTATATAAAATAAAAATTACTAATGTACCCCTAATAACGGTAATAAAACGGTTATATTTAGGGGCATTTTTGGTATCAAAAAAATTCTAAAATTCTATAAATAGGATTCATTTTCATAATTTCATCACACCAAATTCTCAACTCTCTCATTTTCTATAATTCTGTTATTCGCAATTATTCAATTTTCTTATTTTTCTTCCTAATTCGCAAACGAAAAATGGCAAGCTCATCTGAGAACATAATGTCAAATATGCCAACCCAAGAGAGCGGCCCTAGTGTCAGTGCACAATCACGGAGAAGATAAGTTAAGGCTCGGTCCTCGGATATTTTCAAAATTCATTTTAATTTGGAACGCCTAGAAGATGATTCACAACGAGCAGTTTGCAACTATTGTGGGGTTATCTACAAATTTTCTGGTGGATATGGCAATATGATCAAGCACATGGAAAAACATCATCCGGTTGAATTTGGCATTGATACGATGCAAACTCAAATGGCCAGGTACGCATCATCAAGTAGAGGTACGAGTGCTTTAGATTTATTTAAATATTCTGATGCAAAAAATAGAGAAGAATTTGCGAAATTAACTTGTATGACACATCTTTCTTTAAGCTTTGGTGAAAAACTTCATTTTACTAATTACGTGCATAATGCTTTAAACCCTTCTGCATGTAGAATGACTCGAAACACAACAAAACATCATATTTTTAAATTATACAAAGATGGTAAAATTATTTTAAATGAAATATTTAAAGAGATGAAAGGTCGTATTTCTGTATGTTCTGATATTTGGAGTGATCATTGGCAAACACACTCATACATGGGTGTGTGACTTGTCATTGGATTGATGCATCATTTACCATGCAAAAACGACTTATTGCATTTAGAGTTTTTGATGACCAACATACTGCACATAATATTTATAGAATGATGAAGGTAATTTTTGATGAATATGGTTTAGGAGAAAAAATTTTAACAATTGGATTTGATAATGCATCTGCAAATACTGCATCCATCAATGATTTAAAAGAAATATGTCAACCAAATTTAGGGGGTCGGTTTTCATATTCGTTGTACATGTCATGTCCTCAACTTATGTGTGCAAGACGGTCTAAAAATATTATCACCTTTCCTTGATCCAATTAAAACGGCACTTAACTGTATTTGGTCATATTCTCAAATTATGAGAGAATGGACCAAGTTTGTAAAATAAATGGTATTAAACCGATTAAATTTTCAAGAGATGTTTCAACACGTTGGAATTCTACTTATTTTCTTTTATGTCAAGCATTTCAATACAAAGATGCATTATGTAGTTTTTTTTCTCAACATGTTCAAAATATCACACTTTATCCTAGTCAATGGGATATTTGTGAAAAATTTTTAGATATTTTAAAAGTTTCTAATGATGCTACTTTAGTTTTTAGCGGCGTTTATTATCCTACAGCACATTTATTTCTTCTTGAGAGTTTAAATATTGTTGGCACTCTCGATGAGCATGTTGACAGTAGCGATCCTAATGATATTGTTTTGTTAGAAGCCATTACTGTTATGAAGGTAAAATGGTTAAACTATTTTAGAGAAATTCATTTACTTTATCTTATTGCTGTTGTTTTTTATCCTAGATTTAAATTAGAAGGTTTGAATGGTGCTTTACAAGCTTATTATGGTTATTTATGAATATTAGATGAAATTGACATTACTAGATTAATGACGAAATTAAGAAATGATTTAATTGAGTTATTTAATGATTATATTGTAAGATATAACTTAGGAACATTAGGTCAATCTAGTAGTAGCGAACCGGTAATTCAAACAAGACTTAGCGTAGGGGTTCGTTGGTTATTGCAACGAAATAAAAAAGCTATGGATACAACAACTAATAACCCTGAATTAGATAATTATTTATCTACAAATTTTGAGTTTTCTAATGAAAGTTTATGCAGTAAAAATTTTAAAATCCTTGAATGGTGGAACCGGCATCAAAATATATATCCGGTTTTATCTATTATTGCTAAAGAGATCTTGGCAGCACCTATTTCCACCGTTGCGGTTGAGCAAGCCTTCAGCTTGGGAGGTAATATATTGGAAGCTAGGCGATCTTCATTACATCCAAGCACTCTAGAAGCAACAGCTTGTGTGGATGATTGGACTCGAGCTGATCTGAGACAACAAGAAGATGCCCCCGATGATTGTGAAGATTTGTTCGATAATGCTTCTGCAACAAGTGCAAGCGGAACCGGAGCCGAAGGATCAACCGATAATGATGATTGATAATTGTAAAATTATAATTTACAAAGGGGATATGTCTAAAAGACTAAAACTTGTAATGGAAGTACGTGAGCTTTGATTCCTCTCACCCTTGGAGGATACGTAGGCAACTTAAATTTTTAAAAATTTAAGCTCAAGCTCTTCAATGTAATAAATTTTTTTTTTTTAAATTTAATCTCATTTTTTTTATTTAATTAATTAAAAAAAAAAGGAACCGAACCGAACCGGTTCGGTTCCGGTTCGGTTTTCGGTTCCGGTTCCACTTAAGTGTGGAACCGGTAACCGGCCGGTTCGGTTCGGTTCCGAACCGGAACCGAACCGCCGGCCGGGTCTATAAGAAGAAATATGTGGGGCCAAGAGAAGAGTTGCAATTGTTGGCTAATAGAAAGCATGAAAAAAGTGAAGTTTTATTTGATTGATTAGGAAAGAATTACGTGGGCCATAATATTGTATTAGGTTTCAAATTCTCTTATTATAAATTCATGCAAAAAGGGCGTGAGAAATCAAGCTGCGCAAGAATAAAAAAATCAGCAGTGGCCGAGAGGGCTGCGGCGTGGAGAAAAAGAAAAAAACGAGAGAAGCAGTGTGTAGGCACTGCATTTTTACACATAAGTCCCTATGATGAGTCTCATTTTGGAGACACTACCTTTTAAGTCACGGAGGTCACGGGAAACGGACATCGGAAGGGGAAATTCAGAATAAACAAGGTTCACTGTTTTCGTTCGTGCTACGTTCGTGTTTACGTTCGAACGTCAAACGGATTGCGGGCGTTCGTGCCGCGTTCGAGGAAGCGTTCGAACAGTGTCGGTAATTCTGGTTTTGCTGCTAGCCTCACATCCAGCCCAATTAGCCCCCCCAAAGCCCATAAAACACATCCCAATTTAAATAATAAATATTAATTAAAACATTAACTAAATAATATAATAATTAAATTAATTAAATGATTAAATAAAACATATACCAAACATAAAATAAACAATTACCAACTTAAACTAAAATCATGCCTAAATTAAACAAATCACATACTAAATCAAAATATAATCATGCCTAATTAAAATCAATCAACCAATTATATTCCCAATCTAATAAGATTATTCTCAAACTTAAAATATTGTATTCCTAATCCAAGCCAATCAAATATTCAACATTCCCTATCTAGCCAAGATTTGTCCCCCCCCTCAATCTTTGACTTCCCTTAACCAAACCAAATCAAATCCCTCTTCAATTAGCCAAATCTCTTTCCTTGTCAAGCCCTAACCCTTCTCTATATAAACAACCCCTAAACCAAAGCCATTCCCCCCGACACACAACCTAAGTCACGCCCAAGCCCTAGAAACACACCAAGACTCTCTCTACACGCCCAAGACTAAAAAAAAAGAGAAAAAGAAAACACTTCAAAAAAGAACAAAGAGCCATAACCATCTCTTCCATAACCGAATCCACAACAAGAACCTCAACCCTCCACCATAGTCGAATCCAAAGCACCAACAACCACCATAGCCGAATCCAGAACATACCAAACTCACCCTTAGCCGAATCCTAAAACACGCCTAAACAACCTCCTAAATCATCTTAAAACAACAGCCCAAAACCTTAAAAACGGTAACATAAAAACTGCATAGATAATCTTAAAAATAATCACATACAATTGCACTAAGAACCCACACAAACTTGGAATAGTTCATTGAAAACGTTAAAACAGGTGGCCCATGCAGTGAGCAGCAAGACAGAGGCCGAATAGGAGCAGAACGAAGTTCGAACCGTAAGCAAAACAACAAAGCAGTGAACTAGGACGCTGAACCAGTGAACCAGAAAAGTTGCGGAGCTTTACCCCTTCCGATATTCGTGAAACGCGAGTCCGAGAGACGGCTTAAAAGGTTAGACCTGAGGGTATCTTTCACACTTATTTTTATTTAATTTCTGGTCATTTACTTTGATTATATCTTCTGTATTTGTGGCATTCGTTGTGTGTATGATGTGTGTTGTGGGTATTGGATGAATGGAAGAGTGTCGTCTCTTGTGGTATATAGGATGGAAACCCAGACGTAAATTCCGTAGACGAATCCGAATGGACAGTAGTGCGGTATGTACATGGGACACAACTCCACGTACCACTTGAGTAAACGGCACCTCCTCTTGTGTGGTGTTGCTTTGTTTATTTATTTCTTGTCATTTAAATTCTGTATATTGCTTATTCCCGTATGATATGATCGAGTGCATGGGCTTAGTAAGTGCGATGAAAGGTTCCCTAATTGGAGGGGTTAAAATCCTTCACCATAACGCTTTGCCGCACCGATTGATGTGTGTTCGGTTGAATGCGAGATACGTTCAATCGAGCATACCTAGTTTGATATGATTGTCTTTATTTTCGTATGCATGATTCAACCGAGCGCATGGGTTTAGTAAGTGCGATGTGAGATCCCCTATGGGGAGGGGCTAAAGCCCTTTACCATGATGCTTTGCCGCGCCAGTTGATGTGTGTTCGGTTGGATGCAAGACACGTTCAATCGGACATACTTAGAATAGTATGATTGTCTTTATGTTTGTATGCATGATGTGATGTGACGCGCATGGGCTTAGTATGTTGGTCTAAATATCATCTCTTTGAGAGATCAAGAGCCCCCAAAAGGCCACCTTTACGGCAGTACTTCGCCGCGCCCCTTTATTTTGTTGTTTATGCATTGCGTCACATTTCATGCATTAGGTCTGTTCCCGTTCGAACGCGTTTACGAACGCAACTCGAACGCGCATGCATTTTTGCCTTATCATGCATCAGGTCTCATTTCCGTTCGAACGCGTTTACGAACGCCATACGAACGTGAGCATTCTGTTTCATTTACGTTCGAACGCGTTAACAAACGCCATACGAACGTGAGCATTCTGTTTCATTTCCGTTCGAACGCGTCATCAAATGCCATACGAACGCGAACCTTCTGTTTACCGTTCGAACGCGTTTACGAACGCTACACGAATGCGCACACACTGAACCGAGTCTGTCTTATCATATTCATGCATAATTGCCTCTTGGTTGATCTTTCTTGTGTTATATAGCCAACTGTATTATTTGTATTCAAGCATGATTAGGCTGTTAGCATGTTATTTGGTTAATAGGTTCATGAGATAGTACTCAAGCATGATTATGTTGTTCTTAGTTTTCCATATCATAGTATTGAAATATGTTCATGAGATTGCCATGTGATGTTGCATGTTGTGATGAACTTGTTGATGTATGCATATGAATTTAGAAGCATGATATCTTTGGAATAAATGTTATTTAAGCCTGGTTAAATTATCACATAATCCTTTTATTACAAGTGACATAAGTAAGGGACCATTCCGAACCCAACGGTTTGAGGTCTTCCCTTGCGAAGGGTGAGTGCGGCCTTAAATCTCATTTTCCCGGTTCACACCGGGTGGCGACTCCATTACTCTCCGGTTTAGTCCCCCGTGGCTACTCCGTACTCCCACTAGGCCGCGAGCCTAGGACAGCATTCGTCGCCCCAGATTTCCTGTGTTCCCACACAGTGGCCGAATGAAGCAGTGCCGAGAAGCATAGAAGAGGTCGAGACGCGGAGTCGTGATGATTCAGAGCGATAGTTCTCTCCAATCCCAGGCTATTTTTATTTTTTTTTATGGGGAACTAATCCTCTAGGCAAAGCTAGGGATGAACTATTGTGTTTGATTTTATTATTTTTATTTTTAATTCCTAAAAGTACATTTTAATTGTTTAATAAAATTGATGTTTATTATTTTCTATCATCCTTCGATTTATTAATCCAAAAATTATGTTTTGTTAAATCTCATATAGATCCAGTCATGCTTCTTTTATGTGTGGTTTGCGAATTTATTTGTGACTGGTAAAAGTCGTTTTATGTGTTGGTCTTCTGCTCCAGTATTGCCTGAGGGTATATTGTCGACGTTAGATAACTCGTAACGATGACTTTTATATGCTATTAACATAGAGAAAATAATCATTAATTACCTTAGAATTTAATATGCGTATAATTGAATATATTCCGGTTGTTGGTTTGTGATGTGAAACACTCAACTGAGTAATAATAAGAATTAATAACAAAATACAAGAATTTGATATAAGAGGGATTCTCGACGCTTTGTTGTTGATCTCTGCTGATTCTTTTATTATCTTTTCATTGTTTTATTTATCTTTATTTTAATTACCAATTTTATCGTTTTATTTATTAAGTTACCGTTAACGTATTTATTTGAGTGAATTAGTTCTATTGTAACCATCTATGTGAGGAATCAACACCCCAGCTATACTGCGATAACCGCAAGTCATATTTGGGCGTAATCAAAATTTGGGACGTTTTGAATATATTGCGGTTGTTGGTTTGGGATGTAAAACCCTCAACTGAGTAATAATAGGAATTAATAACAAAATACAAGAATCTGATACAAGAGGGATTCTTGACGCTTTGTTGTTTATCTCTGTTGATTCTTTTATTATCTTTTCATTGTTTTTTATCTTTATTTTAATTACCAATTTTATTGTTTTATTTATTAAGTTACCGTTAACGTATTTGTTTGAGTGAATTAGTTCCGTTGTAACCTTCTTTCTGAGGAATTGACACCCCAACTATACTGCGATAACCGCGAGTCATATTTGGGCGTAATCAAAATTTGGCGCCATTGCCGGGGAGACGGTTTACAAGCAAAAGGACCATGTTTGCTTAGTCAACAATGAAGTGGTAACTTCGTTCCATTTTTTTTTATTATTTATTTCATTTACTATTTGCTTATTTAGTTTTTTTAGTTTATTTTAGTCATTTAGTTTATTTTATTTTTATTTCTAGTCTTCTATTTATTTATTTATTTTAGTTTATTTGTTTATTTTAGTTTATTCTTTTTTTTTTTTTATTCTTGTTTCCCGTATTATTTGAGCTTCGATTACATGTCTAGACGTAGAGATATATTTGGTAGATTTGTTAGGGCTGAAGAAGAAAGCTCGGACTCTGAGAACATATTTGAAAATCCCTTCTCCACATCATCCGCGTCTAGCGCACATAATATGAGTGAATACGAGAGACCACCCAGGAGGAGTCTTGAAGAGTACCTCCACCCAACTCCCACAGCTACACCTTCATGCATAATGTTTCCCCCTAATGCACCACACATAGACTTTAGGCCTGGAATAATACAGTATCTTCCAACTTTTCATGGTTTAGAGAACGAGAATCCTTACGTGCACATTAGGGAGTTTGAGGAGGTAGTAGCAACCTTCCATGACCGGTTTGGAACCACTGACACAATTAAACTTAAGTTCTTTCCATTTACCCTTAAAGATAGAGCTAAGAACTAGTTGTACTCTTTACCATTGAATGCCATTGCTTCAATTGTAACTCTCCCAAAAGTTTCTCCCTGACTCTGCATGTCAATGATTAGTCAACTAGTGTTCTGATAGACCAGAAAGTCCAAGTGTCCAACAGCTGTCTAGCTGGAGGTGGTATATCATGTGCCGGGTGTATATGTCATCTCTCTCACAGCAGCTGGGTCTCACACAGTTGTGGGACCTAGCTACTGTGAGAGAGATGACATATACACCCGGCACATAATATAATTTTTCGTCTAGCTGAGCATTAAGTTTGACATTACTGTAGATTTAAAAAAAAAAAATAAAGTAAACAAAAAACAATTTTACTGCCAAGAATTCTAGAAGTATAGTTAATGCAATAGAAACTCAAGTGTGTTATTTTTATCCTCCTAAGCACGAGAGATTCTTTGGTGCAACAGTGATATGGGTGATGTGGTACCACAAGCCAATCATTAATTGACATGTAGAGTTTCTTTACCTATTTTTTAGTTGTTTTTTAGCACGCGTGGCAGTGGATGATTGGCTTGGATAACGTGATACCACTGTTGCATAGGAGATTTTCTCCCTAAGCACACATTCAAGAAGTAGGCTCGTTAAATTGTGCATTTACATTTTGTAGCCATAGTAGAAATAACCAATTATGCCATTCACAGACTTTTTTTTATCAAAATATGAAAAGGTTAAGGAAACAAAGCACTGGCCCGAATTAATCATCTCAATTAATTAACAAATACAAACACACACTCTCACATTTACATGAATGCGTGCACACATGGATCACACACACATCCATGTGCACGATAAAAGGGTAGCTGAAAATCACAAAAACGAATTACCTGGGAATTTATAACATAAACATTTGCTGCAGAGTAAAGTAATGCAACCCGTGTAGTCACTGGAGTCCACAGCACTGACTTTGACAAGTTCGAATGCTGGGATAAGAACTGTAGAATCTCCGTGACAAAAGGCACTTTATTGCTCTTAGATCCAACAGATCCGATAAGAATTTTTAAGAGCCTGTTGCTGTTTTCCTTCAGCATTAGACAACACTTTTCTTCGTATATGACTGCTGCCAAAGCTCACAGCATCTGTATGGCCAATTGAGGTAAAGACACTAGATGACAGCAAAGTTTTCCTTTTAGGTTCATTCCACTGGGTAAAAGAATCACTAGAGACAGATAATTCATACGAAGATATACCAACATCATCTGACATTTGAAGCATATTTTTATCAGTCAAACCCATCTCTTTCCTAACTGAATCTCGTAACAGATTTTTTTTCTCAAGCATTTTCTCAAGGCTAGAAGTTAGAGTATTCAGTGAACAAGCAAAACCAGCTACAAAAGCCAACTCATCATTCACAGATAGTGGAACAACTGCAGGTTGAGATCTTAACTTGAGCTTTTCTTCTTCACACCAGGTTAGCCATTGTTTTGTCTGTAATTCAGAAAGAAAAACAACCATCTTCACTTGATCAAGAACGATCTTTGCCTGATCAAAGTACTCTCATCGATTTTCCATGATCCACCAGACAACTTGGCTTGCACCAGTTGGAAAGCGAGTAATATATTGATCTGAAACAAAACATATAATTTGTAATATATTGATCTGAAACAAAACATATAATTTGAAGTTACAACGTAGGATAGATGAAAAAGTGAAGTATCAAACAAATTTAAGTCCACACTTAAGCTTAATTAGCAATTTAAATTGAAGTTAAATAATAACAGAGACAGCAAGGTGAAAAAATAGACTCGTGTTCAAGGTCTTCAAAACAGGACTGATGCCAAGGCATCAGTCAGGCCAACCCTATAATTTTGTGTTGAAGTGAAGACAGCTCATGCACCGCAAGAAGAAGTTGACAACATGCAGTTGACATGCAAAATGAGAAGCTGTGAAATACAACTTGTGTGTGTGGGGCAACAAGCTGTGAAAACGTGTGAACAGTGCACACATTTTCTAACACTATAAAAGGGGTCATTCATTAATTGTAAACTCATCCCAAAAATCCCAAACGTGAGTGAGAGTATAGAGAGTAAAATGTTTGAGAGTTTTTGTAAAGCTTGAATTGTAAGCTTTGTGATTCTTTTGAGAGTAATATAAAAGAAGAGTTTTCTCTCAATTCACCTCTATTTGTTTGTGTTTAATCACAACAAGTGATATCAGAGCTAAGGTTCCACAAAGGGATCCCGAAACTCAGTAACGGAGATTCGGTTCGGAAAGTCGGTTTCGACAAAAGTTGTCGAAAATCGATTTTGAGCATACCATCGGACTTTTCACGGCGAGACGAGCACGGTGGTATTTTCCGACGATCGAACGGAGGCCTGAGGACGCCGCACGCGCCACACGCGCCGGTCAGAGAGAATCGCACGCGCTCCATGCGCAAACACGCGCCACACGCACGTTCCAAGGTTGAAAACGTTGAGTCATCAGCCACGTCAGCGTCCAGTCAGCGACACGTCAGCAAACACTACACAGTCAGCAGCCCAGTCAGCAGGACACGTCAGCTACACAGTCAGCAGACATGTGGCATCCAGTCAGCAGTCACGTCAGCAGTGCCACGTCAGCGGTGCCTGGTAAATTTCAGATAGGTCCCTGAACTTTCTGGAAATTACATTTTAGCCCATATACTTTCAGAAATTTTCAATTTAGTCCCTGAACTTTTCCGTAATTTCACTTTGGCCCCTAAACTTTCGTAAATTGCACTGTGACCCCTGTAATTTCTGAAATTTTCAAATTGGTCTTTGTGTCGGATTTTGACAAACGAAGTGTCATTTCTACCATTTTCGACCATTCCGGACGCAACGATGAGGTCCATTTTTTGAAATTCTGTGTAGAATTGTTGTGATGGAAGGGGACAACAGAAAAATGGTTTTGTTAACCTGTACAAACTGTTTCACATGGAGAGGAAGGATGAAAGACCTTTTGTATGTGAAAGACTATGATGGATCGGTATTTCTAGAGGAGAAACCAGAAGGAATGACCGATGAGAAGTGGGCTAATCTTCACCAGAAAACATACAGTACTATTCGTCAGTGGATCGACGACAGTATCGTGAACCATGTCAGTGAAAAAACAAATGCACGTGTCTTATGGAGAAAGCTGGTGGAGTTTTTCCAAGCAAAGACTGGCAACAACAAGCTGTACTACATCAAGAAAATGATGGGGTTGAAATACCAGGAAGGTACTGCAGTGGCGGACCATATCAACGATTTCCTCGACACCATGAAAGAATTGTCTGGATTGGGCATAGACTTCGGTGATGAGGTAAATGGCTTAATACTTCTTAATACGTTACCAGAATCTTGGGAAACGTTCAGATCTACGGTGATAAATTCAACCGCAGATGGGAAAGTCACTATGGAGATGGCAAAAACCAGGATCTTTGAGGAAGAAAAGAGGACGAGAATGCAGGAGTCAGCATCAACCTCAACCTCAGAAGCTCTAGTGACAGAGAAGAACACCAGAAGGGGGAGGAGTAAAAGCCGGGGCCTAGGGAGATCAGAAAAAAACCGAGGTAAATCTATAACTAGAGATATTGAGTGTTATTACTGTAAAAAGAAAGGTCATATGAAGATGGATTGCTACAAACTGAAGAACGAGCAGTCCATGAGAGATGGTGACTCTAACCAAGAAAGAGTTACTATTACCACCGAGAAAACCTCAAAAGATTTCTGCATTATATATGAAGAAGATGTTGTGAATATTGCAGCCACGAGACCAGGGGACTACGGTGGTGTAAGGATGGGAAATGACGGCCAGTCAAAAGCCGTCAGTATTGGAAACATCTGCCTTGAAACAGAGAATGGGACAAGGCTAGTGTTGAAGGGAGTCAAGCACATCCCAGATATCCGGTTAAACCTGATCTCAACAGGCAAGTTGGATGATGAAGATTTCTGCAGCACCTTTAGTGACGAATGTTGGAAGCTCACTAAAAAAATCAATGGTGGTGGCACGAGGTAAGAAAGATTTAACTCTGTATTTGATGCATGCTAAGCTTTCAAATAATAGCATAAATATAGTCAACAGTAATGAGGCAGTCGAGCTATGGCATAAAAAGCTCGGTAACATGAGTTAAACGGGGATGGAGATACTACACAGGCGGAATGTTCTTCCGGAATTAAAGAACTCACACTTACGGAAGTGTGAACACTGCATGGCTGGAAAGCACAACAGAGTGTCCTTCCAGAGCTCCCCGCCTCAGCGGAAACTGGAGGTACTAGATCTCATACATTCAGACGTATGCGGTCCGATGCAGACACGAACACTCGGAGGGTCACTTTACTTTGTGAAATTCATAGATGATCATTCAAGGAAGACCTGGGCATACACCTTGAAGAGAAAAGATCAAGTGCTGAGAGTGTTCAATGAGTTTCATGCCCTGGTGGAGAGAGAAATCGGCAAGAAACTGAAGTGCATCAGAACAGACAATGGTGGAGAATACAGAGGTCCGTTTGATCAGTACTGCAAGACGCAAGGAATCCGACATTAAATGACACCTCCGAAGACACCTCAGCTGAATGGCCTAGCTGAGAGGATGAACTGAACCTTGTGCGAAAGGGTCAGAAGCTTGCTGTCACAAGTCAAGCTGCCGAAGACATTTTGGGGGGAGGCACTCAACACAGCAGTACGTGTTTTGAACATGTCCCCAGCGGTCGCACTAACAGGTAATGTTCCTAACCAAGCCTGGACAGGTAAAGAAGTGTGATACGAACACTTGCATGTCTTTGGGTGCAAAGCTTTTGTACACATCCCAAAGGACGAGAGATCCAAGCTTGATGCAAAGACGCGACAATGTGTCTTTATTGGCTATGGTCAGGATGATTTCGGCTACAAATTGTATGATCATGTGGAGAAGAAAATTGTCAGAAGTCTAGATGTTGTCTTTGTTGAAGACCATACCATAGAAGATATCAGAAAATAGATGAAGACAATGCCCCAAAAATACAGAGATGTGAATCCAGAACCTCACGTACCGGTGTCAGTACGAGTTAAAGATGAGGTTCCCAAACACGAGGGTACATGTGATGAAGCTCCCAGAGAAGATGATCATAACCAACCACCAGTACCATAAGCTACACCAACAGTTCCACAGAGAAGGTCTGACAGAGAGATGCGACCTTCAACCAGATACTCTGCATATGAGTATGTGCTGCTTACTGACGGGGGAGAACCCGAGAGTTACAAGGATGATGTGGAAACAGATGACAGAGAAAAGTGAGAGGAAGCCATGCAAGATGAGATGAAATCTTTGCATGACAATCATACTTTTGAGTTGGTGAACTTGCCAAAAGGCAAAAGGGCTTTGAAGAACAAATGGGTGAAGCAACATGAGCATACTTCACAACCCCGGTACAAAGACAGACTAGTCGTCAAGGGATTCAATCAGAGGAAATGCATTGACTTCGATGAAATCTTCTCTCCAGTTGTGAAGATGTTATCCATCAGAGTGGCACTCAGCTTAGCAGCAAGTCTCGACCTGGAAGTTGAGTAGATGGATGTTAAGACCGCACTTCTTCATGGAGATCTGGAAGAAGAAATTTACATGGAGCAACCAGAAGGCTTCAGAGTCAGCGGGAAAGAGGACTATGTGTGCAGACTCAGGAAAAGCCTCTACGGTTTGAAACAGGCACCGAGACAGTGGTACGTGAAGTTCGAGTCAGTTATGGGGGAGCAGGGATACAAGAATACCACTTCAGACCATTGTGTTTTCGTTCAGAAATTTTCTGACGATGATTTTATCATCTTACTGCTGTATGTAGATGATATGTTGATTGTTGGCTGGAATCAATCGATGATTGATAATTTGAAGCAGCAACTGAGTAAGTCTTTTGAGATGAAAGACTTGGGGCCAGCGAAACAGATTCTTGGCATCAGGATCGACCGTGATCGGAAAACCAGGAAATTATACTTGTCACATGAGGAGTACATCGAGAAGGTACTTCAGAGATTCCAGATGGACAAGGCTAAAGCGGTTAGCACTCCTCTTGCTACCCACTTTAGATTGAGTACACAACAGAGTCCCTCTACTGAGATAGAGAAGGAGGAAATGAAACAGGTTCCATACACCTCAGCAGTGGGAAGTCTTATGTATGACATGGTGTGCACGAGGCCAGACTTAGCACACACAGTTGGATTGGTCAGCCGGTTTATGTCAAACCCAGGAAAAGAATACTGGAATGTTGTCAAATGGATAATGCGGTATCTACGAGGCACATCCAAGATGAGGTTATGTTTTGGAAGCAACGACAAGCCAGTGTTGATGGGCTACACCGATTCAGATATGACAGGAGATGTGGATACCTGAAAGTCTACTTCGGGGTATCTGATTACTTTCTCAGGAGGAGCTGTGGCATGGCAGTCTAGGTTGCAGAGATGTGTTGCACTTTCTACAACAGAGGCAGAATTCATTACAATGACAGAAGCTTGCAAGGAATTGTTATGGATGAAGACATTCGTCCAGGAATTGGGTTTCAAGCAGGAGAAGTACATTTTGTACTGCGATAGCCAGAGTGCTATCTATCTCGGTAAAAATTCCACCTTTCATTCGAGGTCAAAACATATCGATGTGAGGTATCACTGGATACGGGACGTCTTGAGCTCAAGGCTGATAGAACTCAGGAAAATTCACACCGACGACAACGGTGCCGATATGTTCACGAAGGTTTTACCGAAGGAGAAGCTTGAAATCTGTCGTGTCATAGCCGGGATGACAAAACTCTCCACATAGTCAGAGTGGGGAGATTCAGAGAACTACGATTGGCTTGATCTCAACTCAGGGTACGTAGGCAGTCATACAGATGCAGCCATGGGAGGATCCTTTGGAGGATCCGATTTGGATGATTGATGGTCGGCTCAGATTTTGGGAAATCTTCACCGAGGGGGAGATTTGTTGAAGTGAAGACAGCTCATGCACCGAAAAAAGAAGTTGACAGCATGCAGTTGGCATGCAAAATGAGAAGCTGTGAAATACAGCTGTGTGTGTGGCAACAGGCTGTGAAAACGTGTGAACAGTGCACACGTTTTCTAACACTATAAAAGGGGCCATTCATCAATTGTAAACTCATCCCAAAAATCCCAAACGTGAGTGAGAGTATAGAGAGTAAAGTGTTTGAGAGTTTTTTGTAAAGCTTGGATTGTAAGCTTTGTAATTCTTTTGTTAGTAATATAAAAGAAGAGTTTTCTCTCAATTCACCTCTATTTGTGTGTGTTTAATCACAACATTTTGAGCCCTATCAGGCTATTGTTCTGGGCTTGGGCACAACCCGATCATTATTTATCACATGCTTGAGCATGCTTCCTTTTGGGTCGGGGCCTGCATCATTCTGATTCAAAGGACCCGGTCCGGCATGAATGCTGGCCACATTTAGTGCTAGGCCAGCCTGAGGCTTTGAATTTAATTTTATTCTTTCCTTGTAAGAAAAATAGTTTAAATTTACGCATACATACACACACTGATACAAATACCAGACAGACATGGCACAATACAACTTGACGAGACCAAAAAAAAAACTATTCCAACTTTGGTGGCTCAAGTGGTCGTGTCAGACCTGTGCTGCTCTAAAGCCTGCCCAGCCTATTTTACCTCAAATGTCAAATTCTTAAAGTTCATAGAGCGAACACATTTCAATGTTTAAGATTTTCAGGTACTCTTCTTAATGTACATTTCATTGGATAAAACTATAAAGTAACAACACAAGAACAGACATTTTTTTTTTAAGTTGAAATTCATTCATATATAAAGACATCATAAAGATGTAATTACACGGCCATAATAGCTCAAATACAACCTTAGGATATTCTAAGACTCAAGCTAGATTAGGATAAAGCCTAACAAATATTCTAAAAGTCGGTTCTTCTTCTTTCTTCTTCTCACAAGAACTGACTTTTAGATATTAGAAAATAATTTCAAAGTGTTCTCTTGCTGAAAGACATAATATTCTGGAGATGCATATGGTAATTGAATTCTGCAATTTCTTAAAGAAATTCAGCATCTTCTCAGCTATTGTAATTACATTCAATTGACAATTGGAATTAACGAAAGCAGTGAATTATTTGCTAAAGTTGCTTACCGATCCATGATGCACATACTGCAGATCCTGCAATCACAAGATCTGCCTTCATTGAAGTTTTGAAGCTCGGTTCTCCCTTGTCCTCAAGCACTTTGATCTTTCTCCTAGCAAGTAGCATTAACCCACCCTTCTTACTTAGAACTACTGCTGAAACCGTGGCTCCACAGCTCAAAAGCTCTGTTGCCAACTCCATCATTGAAAGAGGAGCACCAGTCATTGAAAGTTCATGGAATATCAAAATGAATTTCCTGGACCAAACAAATCGTGCAAAGTCCCCCTTCCTGTCACAAGTCCCAGATCGCTTTTCTGGACTCCATTCTAGAATTATATCCTCAGTCAACCCAAATGGACCGACAAGCAAACCATAAGAAGCATTTGTCATAGGAATTTCAGGCTGCTGTGCCTCCATGTCACTGCTCTCAACATCCAATGTTGCCTTCTGTTTACCCAGCCCTTCACCACGCGAACTACGTTTACTCCTCTTCCTTTTAGCTACACTTCGACGAGAAGGATCATTATTCCTTTTCTGTGCTAAAACCATATCTATCTTTTTAGAGCCCACCTCCCGATTTTTAATGGTTCCTTTATTTTCATCCGAATTACTATAATTGGCAATCAAATCGCGTCGTTTATTCTGTTCAGAGTCCACAATCTCATTTCTGCGTTTACCTCCAAATCCCAAAAATTTCTCATCGTTCTCACCATGAGCCCACCTGGACTGTAAATATAACCCAAGATAAGTCCAGAGAGTAATCAATAGCAACCAATACACTAAGCGATTGCTTCGAAACCACTGTAAGTGTAAAGAAATGCTCCTAACTTCTCTTCGTGGAGTTCGGATAGCATTCAATCTCCGAAATGAAGGAGAATTCTTTGGTGTTGATCTTCCAGACAGTGGGGACTTAACGCTGCCACCCTGCCTGAAGGATGACTGTCTAGCAACATTTACATGCAAATCTCCTCCATTTAAGCTGTCCTCCATAAGTTTCTCTGTGATATCAGAACACCATGGCATAAAGCTTATTTCACATTGTTCGTATGATATACATCAAACTAAATAGGAATAACTCCAAAGAAGTCCCAGTGCACTGAACATTTAGCACATTCTTCTACAGCTCTTCAAGCTTTAATACTGCATGAATCAAGAAAACCGCTTTTAAATAATAATAATAATAGTAATAGAAATAATTTGATTCAGAGTTCTATACATTTTTACTCCACACTCGATAGCAACCAAACAAAGCAGAAATTGGTGAAGAAACGAATAAATCGATATTTTCTAAAAGAAAAAATATATATATACACACATGTGCTTGTCAGTTTCTTACTATTTAGAATTAAATCCTGCTAAAAAATATTCTCTATTACTCATGTCTCAAATCTCAAACATACATGCTCACTTAAGTAGAATGCTTAATTGCGAAGACACAGATACTCATAATAAACGATCACTAAGTAAATCACTCCCTCTTAGCAACTTACGATTCAATTCACGATCATCAAAGCCTCACTAGTGTTAAGAACAAACGGTGAATGCAGAGAATAATAATAAATAACTTTGTATTATATGTGTATCAACAAAACAGAATTACTTAACACAAGCAATTAAAAATTAACAGAAACTGAAACTGACTTGTATTGAAGATTGAGGCTAGTGTATAACACTATGTCCTATAACAGAAATTCGTCCCTACTCATGTGCTTGTAGTTTGATGGACGTCTGCCATTGAAGTGTTAGTGACATAATCGCATAATGGATTTTGATGATGCAACGAGAGTGAAGTCTTCGACGCACAAAAGCGAGACAATACAAAAAGATGTCGAAACACACGATGGTGAAGAGCGAAAAATATAAAGACTTGCATACATTGAAGATTTTATATGAAGTCTTAGCTTATGGCTCTAATTATAATGTGATTTGAGTATTCAAGTGTAAGCTCATAGGAAACATGCACATTCACTTAGATGCATTAAGTTCATGTACAAAATACATTAAAACCCTCATATTTGCATTTTTGATACAGAGATCGGCATACCGGTCCCTTACCGGTGTCCATACCGGTGAGATGCTAAGTTTTGCATGCTCACTGGAACCGGCACGAACCTTACCGGTCCCATACTGATAACCATACTAGTGAACCTATGGAATGCATGCTTACTGGAACCGGCACACACCAAATCGGTCTCCATATCGGCCCCATACCGGTGAGCCTAACGGCTAGTTCCCTTAGTGGAACCGGCATGACCTAAACCGGTCAACATACCGGTCAAATCCTTCACTATGCACACATACTGGAACCGACAAGGACTATATCGGTCCCCACATCGGTTACCATACCGGTGTAACAGATAGTTTTTCAACGGTAATATAGTCGTTGATACCTGTTACTATGCCAGACCGGCATACCGTGTCTAGAGACCGGCATACCGATCTTAGATAGGTAGTTGGGGAATGTCTTGCAATTTACTATAAATTGAGCCTCAACTCATTTTTGCTTTGTTAGAGAACTAAAAAACCTTCATACACATTCTCTAAAAGCAAAAACAAAAGTGTTTCATAAACCTTTATAATCATAAACACTTATACAAGCTCACACACACTACACCTTCATTATCTTAAGTAGTGAGCTTAGATCACTTGGGTAATCAACTCACACAATCTTCTTTATCATTGTGAGTGCTCAAGTGTGTTTTGCAATTTCTTATACAAAACACTTGCGGTTTGTGAAATCATATCGTTTGGGTAATTGTAAAGGTTTTCGAGTGAGCCTACGTGGAAAACTCAAAGTGTAAAGGTTCGGAGTGCACCTTACGTAAAACTCTTGGTTGCGAGTGAGCCACAGAAATTCGTTATTAGTGAAAAGCTTCAAGCGCGACTTGGGGGAGTGGACGTAGGCATTGTTGGCCGAACCACTATAAATCTTGGTGTTGTTTTCTCTATCCCTTAACTTTTTACACATTGCAAGTTTAATTTATTATGTGTTTATATATTAGAAACTTACATATAGGTTGTTAAATATAATAGAGAAAATTGACCTTAAACTTAATTGGTAAAAGAGCTTAAAATCAGCAAAGATTTTTATTTTCACATATTTTAGCCATAACTCAATTCACCCCCCTCTTGGGTATAGAGTTTGGTTTATCGCTATTGCTTGTAGGGAATTTCATTAAGTTTCTGTAAGTCGAAATCTGCACTGAAGTTTCGACCCCTGAAGAATTTACTAAGTGTTTGTTTTCTCAAAGATCAGAAAAATTTATATTCGAAAATGGAACTATCAATGATCATTCTTTGATTTTTCTATTCTATTTATAGAGAATCAAAAAAATCGGTTATTGATGAAGTGTTATATTTATCAAACATAATTCTTCAGTCATCATAAGACCTCAAACGTTTTTCAGCTAATCATGAAGAGTTGTGTTGATCAGACAAAACCTTCTAATTTAAAAATAAAAAACGTTTTAAGGCAACATATATTAATGAATCCTAAGTCCCATCTTTGATTAATATATCAAATATATTTATTAATCCCAAGCCAAACCAATCACCCAACCATAAGTTCAAGCTCATAAAGTATTTTTCATTTAATATGACACTTCTATCTTGCATTTTCTTTTTAGATGTGAGACTAATCCTTTTATTTCCACTTTTTACAACTAGCAAATCAAGTTGATCACCTACATTTTCTCAGCAACCAAACAAGGCCTTAACAAATTAAAAAAAAAACAAATAAATGAATGAATATATCAAAACTTAAACACACTAAAAATAAAAGAGCAACAAGCTTAATCAAAACAACAGTCACATTTTGTAAGAATATTTGAAAGCTAACAAATTAAGTTATTTCAAAGCTTAAGAGAGTAAAAGTATTTACTGATCTCAGCTGCGTGATTAATCTATCACCTCTCAGCTCTTTGGCTACTGCGACAGCGACAGTAAAATGCGATTGTTGGAAACGGACGCACGTTTGAGTCGTCGAGACAACTCGTGCGAAACAGTTGCTGAACTTTTTGGAAAGGGCCAAGATAATTATCGTCTAAGTCGCATCACGACTAAGGAATTCGACGTTCCACTTAGAGGTGGCCGGTGGTTCGATTCGGTTCCAAACCGGAATCGAACCGGTTAATTCTGATTCAGTTTCGGTTCCACATTTAGTGTGGAACTGGAACCAGAACCAAACCGTTCGATTCTGGTTCCGATTCCATTCGGTTGTTTTTTAAAATAGAAAATTGAGATGAATAAAATAAAATAATTTAAAATTATGAATTGGAATTTATATAATAAACTTACAGTACATAATAATTACATTAAATTACAAATAAAATTCTTATCTAAAAAAATTAAATTAAAGAGTTTGAACTTAAATTTTTAAAAACTTAAGTTTCCTATATCCTCCAGGGGTGAGAGGAATCAAAGCTCACGTAGTTCCATTACATTTGAAAGATATTTCCCCCATTGTAATTTTATAATTATTTAAATATTTAATTATCAATCATCATCTGTGGCTGTTGATCCTTCAGCTCCGCTTGCACTTGCAAATGCATTATCGAACAAGTCTTCAATTTATCAGGGGCATCTTGTTGTTACCTCAGATCAGCTCGGGTCCAATCATCCACACATGTTGTTGCTTCTAGAGTGCTTGGATGTAATGAAGACCGTCTGACTTCCAATATATTATCTCCGATGCTAAGGGCTTGCTCAACCACAATGGTGGAAACATGTGCTGTCAATATCTCTTTAGCAATAATTGATAATACATGTTATATATTTTAATGTCGGTTCCACCATTCAAGGATTTGAAAATTTTTACTAACTAAACATTCAGTTGAAAACTCAAAATTTGTAGATAAATAATTATCTAATTTCGGGTTATTAGTTGTGGTATCCCTATGTTTTTTATTTCGTTGTAATAACCAACGATCACCTGCGCTAAGTCTAGATTCCATTACGGTCGTTTCGCTACTACTAGATAGTTCTACTAATTGCAAGTTATATCTTATGACATATTCATTAAATAACTCTATTAAGTCATTTTTTATTTTTAACTATTATTCTTGTAGTATCAACTTCATTGGTTTCCTAAATATCCATTGTAAGCGGGTAAGCACCATGCGGGTAAAGCACTATTCAAACCTTCTAACTTAAATCTAGTATAAAAAAAAAACAGCAGCAATAAGATAAAGTAAATGAATGTCTCTAAAATAATTCAACCATTTTCATTTCATAACAGTAATAGCTTCTAACAAAACAATATCATTAGGATCACTATTATCGACATGCTCATCGAGAGTTCCAACATATTCAAACTTTCAAGAATAAATAAATGTGTCGTAGGATAATAAACTCCGCTAAAAATTAGTGTAGCGTCATTAAACACTTTTAAAATCTCTAAAAAAAATTCACAAACTTCCCATTGACTAGGAAAACAATATGATATGTTGAACATTTTGAAGAAAAAACTACATAATGCATCTTTGTATTGCAAAGCTTGACATAAAAGAAAATAAGTTGAATTCCAACGTGTTGGAACATCTCGTGAAAATTTTATCGGTTTAATACCATTAAATTTATAAAATTTGGCTCATTCTCTCCTAACTTGAGAATAAGACCAAATATAGTTAAATATTTTTTCAATAGGCTCAATGAAAGATGCTAATTTTTCAAACCATCTTGAACACATAAATTAAGTACATGACATGTGCAACGAACATGAAAAATGACCCCCTAAATTTGGTTACCATATTTGTATTAAATCATTGATTGATGCAGTATTTGTAGATGCACTATCAAATCCAACTGTTAAAATTTTACCTAATAAACCATATTCATAAAAAATTACTTTAATCAATATATAAATATTTTATGCAGTATGTTGTTCATCAAAAACTCTAAATGCAATAAGTCATTTTTGCATGTTCCATGATGCATCAATCCAATGACAAATCACACTCATGTATGAGTGTGTTCCTCAATGGATAGATGTCCTTTAATATCTCTAAATGTTTCATTTAAAATAATTTTACCATCTTTGTATAGTTTAAAAATTTAACGTTTTGTTGTGTTTCTAGTCATTCTACATGCAACAGGATTTAAAGCATTTTGAATGTAATTCGTAAAAGTAATTTTTTTCACCAAAACTTAAAGAAAGATGTGTCATACAAGTTAATTTAGCAAATTCTTCTCTATTTTTAGCATCAGAATATTTAAATAAATCTAAAGCATTTGTACCTCTACTAGATGATGTGTACCTGGTCATTTGAGTTTGCGTCGTATCAAGTCCAAGTTCAACCGCATGATGTCTTTCCAGATGCTTGATCATATTGCCGTATCCACCAGAAAATTTATAAAAACCCCACAATGGTTGTATACTGCTCTTGAACCTTCATCAGCAACGTCTAAAATGAAAATGAATTTTGAAAACATTCGAGGAACGAGACTTAACTTCTCTTGTCTGTGAACCGATACTATGGCCGCTCTCTTAGGTTGGTACATTTGACTTTGTGTTCTCAGATGGACTTGCCATTAGAGAATTGAGAATGATAAATTGTAATTTATAATTTGTAAATGAGAGAATTGAGAATAAGTGTAACGACCGGTAGTTTTTTTACTACTACCTATGGAGATATTATTACATACAGAATGAAGGCATGTGAAATAAATAACGATAAGATTTAAATATAATCATGTGAAGACTTCGGAAACAATCGATAAATTTCTTGAAGTCTCGGAAAGAGACTGTATCGTATTCCTTTTGGACAGCCCATAGTATTTTTGGCGTACCTTTTTCTTACGATCTCCGATTTTTATGAATTTTATATCTTCGCAAAGCTAAGATCGAGACTTACAACTTTTGAGTTAAATATTTTTTTCAAATTCTGACCAAAATCGGATCAAAAACGCAAGTCAAAATCTGGATGAATAGTAACTTCGGGGCTAAATAGAGAAATCTTCAATTTTCTAGGCTAAATGGAGAAATCTTCAATTTTCTAGATTTTTCTACTCTTTTCCTCAACTTTCCAAATAACAATTGGGTCCACTATAAAAAGAGCCACTAATCACTATTTTCCCAAACAATAAAAAATGAAAATGAAAGAAAAAAAAAAGAAAAAAAAAGGAAGCTGTAAGAAAGAAATGAGAGGGAAGAAGAAGAAGAAGAAAGAAATAAAGAGGAAGAATAAGAATGAGAAAAGGGAGAAAGAAGGAAAGAAGAAAGAGAGGGTGAAGCATAGAAGCTTGGAAATCCATGAAACTTAAAGAATGAATGGAAACAAAGAGAAGAAAAGTAAGAAAACTTGACCCAAATTTTGAGATTTTGATTTTGATGATTCTATTGATGTAGTAATGATAATATCATGTTTTGGGTTCCAATTGATGAGATTATGAGCTTAGGGGTTGATGATTGGGTGATTAGATATATAGATTAAAGGTTGTTAAGTTTTGGGTTTAAATATGTTATGAATTATATGTATAGATTGAAATTGATTCTTGATTAATGGAAGATTAAAGCATGTTTAATGGAGTGTTGAATGGAAGTATTAGAATGGAGTAAAGATGGAAGATTGAGAGTGGCATGAGATTGGAGAGGAAAACCAGAAAAACCAGTGACCTATTTTTCCAGGTCGCGTCGCGACGCGGCCCGTGCATCGCGACACGCAGAAGAGAAATTGAGCAACGTTTCTAGTTCACGTGCGTCGCGACACGTCATGGCCTGCATCGCGACGCGAGCATTAAAATAGGGCCCAAACAATTTTAAATCCCCCAATTTCATTCTAACGCGTTAGAGACTACTCTTGGGGTCTCGTATCAATTCATATATATATATATATATATCACATCAATATATGAATGTGGGAAGCCTTGTGCATAAAATCTAGTGACGTATTGATAGATATTTTTCACTTTATATATAAACTAACCAAGTTCTCGACCACAGATTATCCACAGGAATCATACTATCCTTCAATGAGGGCTTCAGTACCAGTTGAATTCCAGATCAGTGAGTGGAAACTTTCTCTTTTTCTTGATTTTATTTCACATTTTTATCAGACTTACATTTTACGCTTTAGGGCATTAGAAACTTTTCTTTTCAGTTATTATTATATATAATGTGCTTTGAGAAAGGAAATGATTTTTTAAAAATCAGTATTTACAAATTTAAGCTTTAAAGTGTGATTTTTATGTTTTCGGGGCATGAGGTAAAACCTCACCCCAGTATGTAACTGGAGATACAGTTGGAATTGATGGATTCATAGGACATGTGCACATGTGGAGGACTGAGGGGATGCTCTCAGATCCTCGAGCAGAACTAGGGTTAACAGATCCCCGAAATCCTGGTTTCAGAGCTTGGGTGGTAGCATCGATCTGCACCCCCAGCTCTAGATTGTGGCTTGGGGGACGGCGATACGCAACGCCCCAAGACCACCAGATATGAGACAGTATTGGCATGCTTTGGGGGACGGTGATACGTAATGCCCCAAAGACATGAATTTGTACTTCTGCCTCCAGATAGGCGTATGGGGGGACTGCGATACGTAACACCCTCATACATACAGTTATTTTTCAGACAGAGATACAGTTTTCAGAAAAAAGTTTTCAGATTTCAATTACAGTTTTCAGAAAGAGATTTAGAAAATGAAGTTTTCAGATTTAGCGGATTTTTAAGAAATTCAGAATTTTAAAGTAACAAACCAGTTTTCCTTATAACGCTATTTTATGAGATTTCAATTTTAAAACCAAATATTTTTATAACAATTTTTCACTTTTAGTCCACTCACTTAGATCATATAACGATCTAACCCCCACCCCAGACTTTGTGTTTTGCATGAACTCCAAGAGGACGAGCTCGGGAGGACGGATACTGATGCAGTCACTAGGGATGGAGTCCACCAGCACAGAGTGAGATAACATGAGAGCCTAGTCAGAGTCAAAGTAAAGTTACATGCATACACTAGTGTAGTATAAGTCATTTAGAGAGTCTGATAATGTTGTAAAGAAAGTATTTTTGAATATACAGTTATAAGAAACAAAAGTATTTTATTCTTGTAAATTGGGTTATGGTTTCCATCCATGACATTACATTTGAATAGCTTAGAATACAGCCGGAAAGTCAGAGGCTGATGGGGTTAGTACCGCTATCCCCCGCCGGTAACATCTCCTAGATCAGGGATGTTACAAAGATGGTATCAGAGCATGGTCTAGGGAGTCAGTGACTGCAGTGGGCAGAGTGTTGGGGTCTTGTATACGCAGTATGTCCGGGATACCCATATATGAGGCACTACCTCTCCAGTATCCGATCCTCGAGTACGTCCTCAAAGCTTCACAGACAGGTTAGTAAGTAATCCCAAGCCATTTGAATCATTCTTCCTTATTCTAGTTGGGGATCATTCTGTAATCATCTTAGATTACTTTCTGAAGTTCAGTATAAGCTAAGGAACCTGATGGTAAGTCCCAAAGAAAGCTATTCGAGAGAGCAAAAGAGAAAAGAGGAAGCTAGAAGTAAAGATGCATGGAAGCTTGAACCAGTTAGAGACAAATATGTATGGAGATAGAGTGAAATAAAGAGGCTTAAGAGTATCCACCAATAAGAGTAGAATGAGAAAGATAAATTTAGAAGAGGAGTAAGACAAGATAAAGGATATAGAACCAGAGCAGTAATCAAAACACACAGAACCCATAGCAGTAAAAGCGGATAACGAAAGCCCCAACAAGTATTAGAGTTGCCTAGTAGAATTAAGATTCCATTCCTAATCAAGAATTCTTCCAAGTAAATCCAATAGTCTTCGAGATCCTCGCATAGTTAGTGAGTTTTACGAGAATAACCAGAGAGACAACAGAAGTAAGAAACTCATAACAGTATTGAGGACCCCAATGGACCTAGATGTCAAAAGGATTTAAGGAATTCCATATACCCAAACTTCGAACTAGATCTTTGAAGTGTGAAACAGGATTGGTTATTTACTTTACCTTTAGTAATTCGATAGAGATAAAACCTTAAACTATCTAGTTATTGAATTCTCAAATGACACCATATAAGGGAGTTATCCTGATAGAGGCTACCTTATAGGCATAGACGACCATAAGAAATTTGACAAGAATTCACCCAGGAACTTAGAAGGCAGATCAGCCAAATTCAGTAGAAATTTATGGGAGTATACAGGAATAGGTCCGTAAGGGTAAGGAAAGCTAGAAGTGACAAATGTAGTAGTATGAACGTAAATAAAGTGTTATAGTTGAAACTTACAGTAAGGATAGAGAATAAGGATTTAGGATACAGAGTAAGAAAGACAAGGTAGATAGAAATAAAGAAATAGAAACAGATAAGAAATGACGAAATCTATTGTGATAAGAATCAGAGACATGAAGTTAAGTAATAAAGGATAACACCAAAACTAACAGTAAAGATGAGTATAATGAATATTAAACTAGAATAAAAGTTGAGTAGATCTAAGAAAATGTTCTCTTCCTCAAACAAGTACATTTCTTCCTCAGAAGAATTCCTTCGAGTTGATGAAATATTTCCCTAACCATCCCGTAGAAGTAGTAAGTTCCCCTGAGTATCAATGACAGTTATAAGATAAAGTAATATAGAGAGAGAGACTTTAGATTTTACGAAATTAGACCTATAGGCAAATAAGATGAGTGGTGACCGAAACAATAGTTAGTTACCCTAACCAAGGAATTCGATAAAATAAAGCCCGACCTACTTAGATCTTCACCCCTTCAAAATACCAAACAAGGAAGCTATCCTTATAGAGTCTATCTCATACCCATCCTATATGAGCAATAGACTCCATCAGGACACAAAGTACTAGAAGAAAGATAGAAAGCTCCCCAGATATAAGGAAAAATGACCTTGAGAGGGAGACTACCTAGAAGAATGATCAAAGGAAGTTTTGAGAATATAAAGAAGGAAAGCTAAGACAGTTCAAAGATTAAGATAAGTCATAGTAAGGATTGCTAGACCAGTAAAAGATCACAAGTAAATCGAAAAATCATAGAACCCACAGATAAGCCAAGACAGTAGAGATTCGCAGGAAGGTATAAGAATAGGCCTATGGAATTTGAAATATTTAATAAAGTGATGAGAATACTAGTATGGATAATAGAATAAAAAGGGATCAACCAAGGTTTAGAGCAAAGAACGGGAAGTCGAGATCTAAGAAACATATAGAGGAATGATTTACAGTTATCTTAGTAAGGACTATAGTAAGAAAATAGGACGGGAAAATGGTATAAGAAATGTGAAGAGTAACAAGGGAAATTCAGTTTATTTGAGCACAAAAGAATAACATGATGAGGATATAATGGAGTAAAGAATCGATGAAAGTGGTGGAATCCTAGAAGAGAGCAGAACCAGTAAAGAAAAGTAACTCTTAGATTAGACAATTATGAGACAGCTCGACAACTAGTTGGTGAATCCAAAGAATCCTAGAATAGAAACTTAAAAAGGGAAGGTTTAATACTATATTGAGAGAGAGCCAAGTATAGGAAACCTTCATAGAAATAAGAACCTTCAAGGAAGTAAGGAAAATTAGAAGTACAAAGGATCATGGAGAATGATTAGTAGGAATATAGTGAGTAACTTATAAGGAACCTCATGGTATTAAGAAGAATGATTTTAGGAAGAGTGAAGTACATGAACCTAAAGACATAGTAAAAGATGACTTTAGTAGTTGAAGAAAATAAATTTTTCAATGGAGCAAAGGAAATCGAAGAACTAGGATCAAGGAAGAAACCTTCAAGCAAAATCAATCCCTTAGGAAAGATAGCAAACGATTATAGTAGTATCTCGAGAAAAAACATAGTAACCGTAAAAATTTAAGTAACAAAAATGAATAAAGAGAGAGTATATAAGGAAAATCATTAAGGAGTTTGCTTTTAAAAGGATCTGGTACGAAATACATAGTGGTTGATTGATAAAACGATCAGGAGTAAGGTTGTAAAAGACAAGTCAGACAAGTTTTAGCAATAAGATCCAATGTATGAGAAAACATATTAAGTAAGTATTGATAAAAGAGTAATATGATATAAAAACAAGAAAGCAGGTTTACCTTAATATGGAAATTAATAAAGAGAAGATACTTTGGTTACGACCACGAATAAGAAGACAAATGGATATAAAAGAATGGTAGAGAAAGATTGAGAATTGAGATCTATAAGATATAGTCCAATGATGAAACATAGACTAAGTAAGCTCTTAGAAAAATAAAGAAAGAATGAAAAGAATACTAAGAAAAGATTTAGAGAGCGGAATTGCAAAGGTACAATAATGATGGAAAAGAATACATTAAGAGTTACAATATTAAATAACAAGGAAAATTTTGATAGGGGAATCGTGTAAGGTACCCTGCCCTAGTTGAAGGTGACCAAACTACTACGGGTTTGGAATGGGTTAGCCGCGGGTATGGGTGGTTTGGTAGATTTGTATTATAGTACATGGACGATGATATAGGTTAATGCAAAGCGGTCATTGAGAAAGAAAAGCTTAAAGACTGCTGAGGGTTGTAAAGAAAATATAAGGAGTTGATAGTCAAGTAATGAGAAATAATGTTAAGGTCAAGATGGTCAAGATGGACAACGTACTAGTTATTAAGAATTTGCTCAAGTTAAGGAGTTATGGGGAATAAGTGAAGGTCTAGAAGAAAGAAATCTTAGAGATAAAGAGTATGAAGTACAACAAAAGAACAGAAAGACAGTAGCCAAAAGTACTCAGCAGAAATATTACATAACGAGGACTTAGGAAAAGGAAAAGAGGAAGATCAAGTAGCCAGCAAAGGATAAAGACAAGAAGATAAAGCTTAGTAGTATCTTTGGATATTCGCGAATTTAAGGAGATCACGAGTTAGATGCCAGAGATGATTCGAGGACGAATCCTATTTAAGGGGGAGAATTTGTAACGACCGGTAATTTTTTTTACTACTACCTATGGAAATATTATTACATACGGAATGAAGGTATATGAAATAAATTACGATAAGATTTAAATATAATCATGTGAAGACTTCGGAAACAATCGGTAAATTTCTTGAAGTCCCGGGAAGAGACTGTATCGTATTCCTTTTGGTCTGCCTATAATATTTTGGGCATAATTTTTTCTTACAATCTCTGATTTTTATGAATTTTATATAATCGAAAATTTAAGATCGAGACCTACAACTTTTGCGTTAAATATTTTTCCAAATTCGGACCATAACCGGGTCAAAAATGCAAGTCAAAATCTGGATGAATAGTAACTTCGGGGCTAAATGGAGAAATCTTCAATTTTCTAGATTTTTCTACTCTTTTCCTCCACTTTCCAAATAAAAATTGGGTCCACTATAAAAAGAGTCATTATTCACTATTTTCCCAAACAATTAAAAACGAAAATGAAAGGAAAAAAAAAAGGAAGCCGTAAGAAAGAAAAGAGAGAGAAGAATAAGAAGAAGAAAGAAAGAAAGAAAGAAAGAAGAAGAAGAAGAAGAAGGAAAGAGAGAAAGAAAAAAGAGAGGGTGAAGTATAGAAGCTTGTCAATCCATGAAACTTAAAGAATGAATGGAAACAAAGAGAAGAAAGGTAAGAAAACTTGACCCAAATTTTGAGATTTTGATTTTGATGATTCTAGTTATGTAATAATGATAATATAATGTTTTGGGTTCCAATTGATGAGATTATGAGCTTAGGGGTTGATGATTGGGTGATTAGATATATGGATTAAAGGTTGTTAAGTTTTGGGTTTAAATATGTTATGAATTATATGTATAGATTGAAATTGATTCTTGATTAATGGAAGATTAAAGCATGTTTAATGGAGTGTTGAATGATGTATGAGATATTGGTTTGTAGCTTGGAAGTATTAGAATGGAGTAAAGATGGAAGATTTGAGAGTGGCATGAGATTGGAGAGGAAAAACCAGAAAAACCAGTGACCTGTTTTTCCAGGTCGCGCGCGCTCGCTCAGAAGAGAAATTGAGTGACGTTTCTGGTTCACGTGCGTCGCAACACGCCATGGCCTGTTTCGCGACGCGGGCATTAAACAGGGCCCAAACAATTTTAAATCCATCAATTTCATTCTAACGCGCTAGAGACCACTCTTGGGGTCTCGTATCAATTCATATATATATCTCACATCAAGATATGAATGTGGGAAGCCTTGTACATAAAATCTAGTGACGTATTGATAGATCTTTTTCACTTTATATATAAACTAACCAAGTTCTTGACCATATATTATCCGCAGGAATCGTACTCTCATTTGATGAGGGCTTCAGTACCAGCCGAATTCCATATCAGTGAGTGGACACTTTCTATTTTTCTTGATTTTATTTCGCATTTTTATCAGACTTACATTTTACGCTTTAGGGTGTTAGAAACTTTTCTTTTCAGTTATTATTATATATAATTGTGCTTTGAGAAAGGAAATGATTTTCAGAAATCAATATTTACAAATTTAAGCTTTAAAGTTTGATTTTTATGTTTTCGGGGCATGAGGTAAAACCTCACCCCAATATGTAACTTGAGATACAGCTGGAATTGACGGATTCAGAGGACATGTGCACATGTGGAGGACTAATGGGACTCTCTCAGATCCTCGAGTAGAACTAGGGTTGACAGATCCCTGAAATCCTGGTTTCAGAGCGTGGGTGGTAGCATAGATCCGCACCCCCAGCTCCAGATTGTGGCTTGGGGGACGGCGATACATAACGGCCCAAGACCATCAGATATGAGACAGTAGTGGCATGCTTTGGGGGACGGTGATACGTAACGCCCCAAAGACATGGATTTGCACTTTTGCCTCCAGATAGGCGTATGGGGGGACGGCGATACATAACGCCCTCATACGTCCAGTTATTTTTCAGACAGAGATACAGTTTTCAGAAAAAAAAATTTCAGATTTCAATTACAGTTTTCAGGAAGAGATTTAGAAAATGAAGTTTTCAGATTCAGCGGATTTTTAAGAAATTCATAATTTTAAAGCAACAAACCAGTTTTCCTTATAACGCTATTTTATGAGATTTCGATTTTAAAACCAAATATTTGTATAACAGTTTTTTACTTTTAGTCCACTCACTTAGATCGTATAGCGATCTAACCCCCACCTCAGTCTTTGTGTTTTGCAGGAACTCCAAGAGGACGAGATCAGGAGGATGGATACTGATGCAGTCACTAGGGATGGAGTCCACCAGCACAGAGTCAAAACATGAGAGCCTAGTCAGAGTCAAAGTAAAGTTACATGCATACACTAGTGTAGTATAAGTCATTTATAGAGTGTGATAACGTTGTAAAGAAAAGTATTTTTGAATATACAGTTATAAGAAACAAAAGTATTTTATACTGGTAAATTGGGTTATGGTTTCCATCCATGACATTACATTTGAATAGCTTAGAATACAGTCAGAAAGTCAGAGGCTAATGAGCTTAGTACCGTTATCCCCTGCCGGTAACATCTCCTAGATCGGGGATGTTACAATAAGATAATTGAGAGAATTGAGATTAAGAATTGAGAAATTGAGAAATTGGTGTGTTGAAATAATGAAAAATCACCTCTATTTATACATTTTTAGAATATTTTTGCGATACCTAAACTGCCCCTAAAATTAACCGCTTATTACCGTTATTAGGGGTAATTTGGGAAAATTAAAATAATTTATTTATTATTTATTATTGTTTTTTGGAAATTGGGGCAGGGACTAGCCGTTGGGTGTGAGCGTTGGAACCCTAGGGTTCCAACGGTTCCGGTTTGAACCGTTTGAAATCGCTGGAACCGTCGGTTCCAACTGATTCGGTTAGGGTAAGAATCCTAACCGAATCGGTCAGGTTCTGAAACCGGTTGGAACCGGAACCGTACGGTTCCAACCGGTTCGGTTCCGATTCCGAACCGGAACCTTGACCCGGTCTAGTTCCACTGTCTGATTATTTCACTAAATTATATTACAAAATGATTTAATGAAATAGTTGCCAATAGGAATTTAGCTCCTTTATTTTGGTGTCGGTAGGTCTGTGGATTTGATCACGACCGTTGAATTGATTTGAAGCGTATTTGCGTTTACCGATTGCTCCGTGACCCCTACTATTGGACCCACCGTTGAGAATTATATTTATTTGATAGTTTCTTTTGCAATTTATACATACATATATATATCTATACACACACACACCTATCTGTAAAGCTTTTACTTTATCTTCATAAAAGAAAAGAGTAAATAATAATACTAGAATGGTAGTTTAATTAGTTGGACACAAATTATTACGTGTTTAGTTGAATTTTGTATTAAATTTATTAGAAATTATAATTGATAGATAGTAATTGAATTTTAATGTGTATTTTTATTTATTCACATATAATAAAAAATTTATGAAAAATTTAACACTATATCTGGCGCTCTCCATATGATATTAAAATTACAAAAAAAATAGACGAGAAAAAAAAAAACAGTAAAAATGTTTGTCCAAGTGGCCAATTGAAAAGAAAAGAGGAAAGTATTCATCAACAACTTAATTAATTGCAAAATCATAGACCTAACGTTTAACCAATATTTGAAAATAAATATATTTTGAAAATAATCACATATCCTTCTAAATATATATCATCAAACTATTTTTGCGCAAACTTCTAATATGTGTATTTTAATCAATAACTATTTTTTACTATTTTAACACATCGACGAAATTTATTCGACTGTTATATGGGTGAAATGATATCACAATTATATAATAGAATTTTTCATGTGTATAACATGTAAAATGCAAATTAGTTATTTTATTGTCAATATTTCCTACACTTTTTTTTTTTGAAATTGTTGGAAATCTCATCGTCAAACCACTCCTCCCGGGCTTAAGCGAATCAGATAAAACCCCCGACTGTCGCTCTTACAAGAAACACACTTCTTGAATTCAAACTCAGGATCTTAAGGTGAGATCTTGAGTCATGCACTATCAAGTCACGCCCCATTGGAAACAAATATTTGTTGGCGACTTGGTCGCATAAATGAATTTTGATGATGTCAACGCAAAAGAAGTCTTCGACGTACAAACACGAAGCAATACAAAAAGTGTCGAAGCATATGGGGTGAAGAGCGAGAATGTGAAGACTTACGACAAAACGAAGATATATTGCAAAGTCTTAGCTTAGGATTTAATTTGTAAATGTAAATTGTAATATTCAAGTGCCTAAGCTCATAGGGATCATGCACATTCACTTAGATGCATTAGGATCATGACAAAATGCCTTAAAACCTTCATGAATCTGCATTTTTGTTTGAGGCCGGCATACCGGTCCCTTACCGGTATCCATACCGGTGAGATGCTCTGTTATGCATGCTCACTGGAACCGGCATTGACCTTACCGGTCACCATACCGGTGATCCCAAAGGCTAGTTCCCCTACTGGAACCGGCATGACCTAAACCGACTTTCATACCGGTCAAGCTCTTCATTGTGCATAGTCATTGGAACCGGCACGGACCAAACCGGTCCCTTACCGGTGACCATACCGGTCTAACGTATACTTGTGCAACAGTAATATAGCCGTTAGTATCCGTTGAAAACCTAGACCGGCATACCGGTCCCTTACCGGTATCCATACCGGTGAGATGCTCTGTTATGCATGCTCACTGGAACCGGCATTGACCTTACCGGTCACCATACCGGTGATCCCAAAGGCTAGTTCCCCTACTGGAACCGGCATGACCTAAACCGACTTTCATACCGGTCAAGCTCTTCATTGTGCATAGTCATTGGAACCGGCACGGACCAAACCGGTCCCTTACCGGTGACCATACCGGTCTAACGTATACTTGTGCAACAGTAATATAGCCGTTAGTATCCGTTGAAAACCTAGACCGGCATACCGGTCCCTTACCGGTATCCATACCGGTGAGATGCTCTGTTATGCATGCTCACTGGAACCGGCATTGACCTTACCGGTCACCATACCGGTGATCCCAAAGGCTAGTTCCCCTACTGGAACCGGCATGACCTAAACCGACTTTCATACCGGTCAAGCTCTTCATTGTGCATAGTCATTGGAACCGGCACGGACCAAACCGGTCCCCTTACCGGTGACCATACCGGTCTAACGTATACTTGTGCAACAGTAATATAGCCGTTAGTATCCGTTGAAAACCTAGACCGGCATACCGGTCCCCATACCGGTGTCCATACCGGTCTCGCTGACACTTGGGGATTCGCTTCTCATTTCATTATAAATAGAACCCTAACTCATTTGTGCTTGGTTAGAGACTTAGAAAACCTTCATACATATTCTACCAATGCAAATACAATAGTGTCTTAAACCTTCCTATACTTAAACACTCATACAAGCTCACACACATCTTCATATCATTTAGTGAGCTTAGAACACTTGGGTTTGCTACTCACACAATCTTCTTATTATTTGTGAGTGCCCAAGTGTGTTTTAAATCTTCTTTATCAAAACACTTGTGGTTTGTGAAATCCCATTAGCTTGGGTAGTTGTAAAGGTTTGTGAGTAAGCCTACGAACAAAACTCAAAATTATAAAGGGTTCGGAGTGCGCCTTTGCGGAAAACTCTTGGTTGCGAGTGAACCACGGAAACTCGATTTTAGTGGCAATCTTCAAGCGAGGCTTGGGGGAGTGAACGTAGGCACGTTTGGCCGAACCACTATAAATCGCGGTGTCGTATTTCTCTTTTCCTTAACTTTTACTTATTTGCAAGTTTTATTTACATTTATATTATTGAATAGAAAACTTGCATATATGTTATTATTTGAAATAGAGAAAATTAACCTAAGTCCCCATTTGGTAATAAGAGCTAAAAATCGGTTAAGATTTATTAATTCCTCATTTAAAGCAATAACCCAATTCACCCCGCCTCTTGGGTATAGAGATTGCTTGTCGATATTGCTTGTAGGGAATTTCAGTTGGTATCAGAGCGAGGTATTCTCAAGAAAGACTTAACCGTCCGGGAATAGATCATGGCATCTACAAGCAACTCGTCAAATCTTGCCGAGGGATTTTCAACGTCTAGACTCCGTTTTACACCGGAACAGACTACAATTATTGGAAAATGAGAATGCTAAATTATCTTATTGCCGTAGATCCGCAATCTTATTTGGTTATCACACGAGGTGCAAAGGGACCAACAAAAAGGGATAGCAATGAGGTTGAGATTCCAAAGCCAAGTTTGGAATGGGATAGTGAGGATATAAAAATAGTCTCACAAAATGCTAAGGCACTCAACCAACTCCTATGTGCCATTGATCGGGAACAAATAAACAAACTTCCGGAGTGTGGAAATGCTTATGATTTGTGGAAGTTATTAGAAATGGTCAACGAGGTCACAAGCCAAGTGAAGGAATCAAAGATTAATCGGTTCATGTGCGAATTGGATAATTTCAAGATGGAATCCGAGGAAAAAATTGATCACATGATTTCGAGGTTTACGGTCATCATCAATCATTTGGGCGCTTTGGGAAAAGTCATCGGGACATCGGATCAAGTGAATAAAATCTTGAGATCACTCCCGAAAGAATTTAGAAGCTATACCTCCTCCATTAGAGAAGCAAACGACATAAACACATTAAAGATTGATGATTTGGTCAGCAAATTGCTTGAGTATAAAATGGAGATCAAGATGGATAAAAAGAAGGAAGATGAGAAAAGGACAAGAAAGCCTTTTGCCTTAAAAGCAAGAAGAAAAGATGAGTCAAGCTCAAGTGAAGAAGAAAATGGTGATGATGAGTTGGCTCAAATAAACAAGAGCTTCAAGAAGCTTCTTAAATCCGTAAAGCAAAAGGGAAAATCAAAGACGGGTGAAAAGAAAGAAGAAAAATGGACGCGGAAGAACAAGAAAATTATTTGTTATGAATGCAACAAACCGGGTCATATAACTATGGATTTCCCATTGAAGAGGATGAAAGGAAAATCAAAGAAAAAGGCAATGAAAGCTACTTCAACTTGGAGCGATAGCGATTCTAGCTCATCCGATGAGGAAGAGGAGGTCCAAGGCAAAGATTTTACAAATCTAGCATTCATGGCTATCACGGATGATGACTTCCACTTTGAAAGTGAAGAAGAAGAGGTACACAATTCTCAAGACTATAATGATTTACCTAATGCTTTTAATAGCTTAAAAGAATTGTGTGATATGCTTAAAAAGAAATTGAAATTAGTTAAAAATGAGCATGATATACTTAAAAATGAACATGCATGTTATATGGATAAAATTCATGTTTTAGATAATGAGATTATTTGCTTAAAGGCCAAACATGAAAAAGAAATTGCATGCTTAAATGATGAAAATGCATGTTTAAAGATTAAAAAGCTAGAATTTGAGAATGTCATATCAAATATGCCATCTAGCTCTAAGACATGTGATTGCGAATCGATTTTGAATGAAAATGTCTTATTAAATACAAAGGTTATAGATTTGCAAAACATACTTAGTAAATTCACATTGGGACATAAAAATTTTAACATGCTTATTGGATCCCAAAAATGTGCATTTAAAAGAGAATGATTAGGATATATGCCTTACATTAAGAGAAAATTTTTGAGAAATTATTTTGTTAAGGATGTCATCAATGAAAATATCACATGTCATGCATGTAATAACAAAGGGACACAAAATTTTTGAATGCATGTACAAAAATGTGATTAAAAATGCATGGATTCCTCAAGGAATCAAAATTAACCCCAATGAACCCAAGAAAGTTTGGGTACCAAAGTGTAATTGACAAATTTGTAGGGGGAGCTTTGGGAATGGATCTTTAAAGAGAATTACAAAATTGATCCCAAATGCTCAAAGAGATGAGGAATCACAACGGTAAGGTAAAATCTGTATTCACGGAAACATTGGTACCGTTTCCTCTTATGTATGTATGCATATTTTAAATTGGTTAATATTCTTTTAAAAGCATACAAAGTGATTA